>JAHREE010015910.1:0-197877 GCA_033628505.1 Tringa tobata
GAAGGGAAGGGAAGGGAAGGGAAGGGAAGGGAAGGGAAGGGAAGGGAAGGGATCAACACTGAAAGATATGCATCAAAATAATATGCATCCTTGTTTTGAAAAGACCAGGGATACAATTTCACATTGGTTTTATGATTTTTTTTAATTATCTTTTTTTTTCTAAAATAATCATATAAATCAGAGAACTGAAGTTCAGGAAAGAGTTTATATTTTTTTATCTGTTCTGGAATCACAAATCTCTTACTGCAGCACAACAAAAAGTAACAGATTCTTTGTTGAATGTGGCTAATTAAACCAGTAGAGCTCACAATCCTTACACAGCAACACATACATTCTTAGGTGTTAGATGTGAACTATATTTTATTTTAGGGCTAGTTTTATTTCCATCAATCCAAATGTGAATTGATTGGGATTTTTTCAACCTTCAAGTCAAAACAGGAAACCTTCCCAACTTACTGTGAAAAATTACAGAGGTGATTTCAAAGTAGGATTCAAGTCATGAAGTTTATTTTGAACTCTCTTCATTAAGCTTGAACAAGTAATGATTGCAACATCCACCTGCAAATATTTATTACAGTGATTTACTATGAGCTGAAAAACATCATTACTATTTTTGTAACCTCTTGCTAGACATCTTTAAAGAGGTCCATCACAGGCAATCTGCAGAACAGAGCATGAGGGTAAGGATAATTACCAAGAAGAGAACCGTTGCAATAACTGAATGCTGTTAGAGACATCAATGTAGCTACAGACAATAAACGTATTTCTCTATCTTTTATTCATCACTGAAAGCCTGCCTATGTACATGCTAGCTGCAAGGGTAATCCTGTCAGCCTTGGTGGCACAGAGCTACTTGACTGAAGACGATAGATGTTCTTGAAACTGCACCTCATTTTCTTAACTCTTTTACACAAATTTCTCATCTTCATTTGCAATGTTAAAAGAAACACGCTGTTATATGAAGTATGAGCTACTGACTTCAGCAGGCTTTGAAATGTCTCTAAATTAACAAAATTATTGTCTTTAACAGACAGTCAGTTAAGAATGTCATGAGCTGATCCAGTGAGGTACTGAGACTTCCTTTGATTCTTCTTTGGAAAAGAAGGAAATCATAGTATTTATTTTGGAAGCTGTGATTATATATGTAAAAAAATGCCTATGAATCTCTACAACTGATATAAGAGAAGCAACAGGCCCAGTAAATTACCTTTGGCAACTTTGAGATTTTATGCATTTGCCCATAATTTTTCTTTCCCCAAGGGATCAGCACTTGCTGATCTAATATGTCTTGAAAACTAAAATGAGAATTTACTCACAAAATGGCAATTCAGGCTCTCACACTGTTGCTCCAAATGGTTTATCACCTTGATTGCTTAGGGAAAATACGGTATCTACAAAAGTTCAGTGACAGTTTGTTGATTTAATTGCAAAAAAAAATCCAAACAATGAAAATTTAGGCCTTGAAGGAACTGCTTTGTGGATACACATGTGCATATCTTACTAACAAAAGCAGCCAGTGATCATGGCCTGATGCTGTGCAATGCCAGGAGCCTACATCTGCTATGCCTGAAAACATTGAAGTGCAGAATGCCTCAGCACATGGAACAGAAAAATGGAAAAAAAGAAACTCTTTGGTTAGATGTTTTCTATCTTTCTCTTTTTACTTGTCTTCGATATTCCCACTATTGGCCCTTCCGCTGGTCTTTCTTTGCAGCTTCTACATTCATTATCCACTATATTTACTGAGATCATGCTCATATATGATACTTTCCTTAGCTCATTTTTCGCATTCTTTTTTCCTACTTCTAAACCTTTAGACTTTGTGCCTTCTCCTCACTTAAAACAAAATTAGTGTACAATTTTTTATTTTATTTTGCCTTGGCTTAAGAATTTTTAATTTCTTTTCCCCAGAGCCTTTTGTTTTCTCTATGCCTCCCTAAACACCATCAGCTTAACTAATTTGATTGAATATATGATCCTGGAGCCTAGGTTTCCTCTTCTACCTTTATCATGCTCTTACTTCTCCCAGATTCAATGGAAATATTTTCATTTGCAATGGCATTATTGAGAGCACAACATTAACAGATGAAACGCTGATTTATTAATTCATCCTGTTTGAAGCTGTTCCACTTACGTATCCATGGGACTGGAGAATGATTCTCCAGCCAAGAAAGGCAGGAGTTAGTGGTTCCAATGAATATTCAGGTACTTCAGATACAAGCAGAACGCTTCCAAAAGGAGAGACAGAGGAATTGTCCAACCAGTTAAATAATATGGGAATAAGGACTGAGCACAAGCTCTAATCTACAGTGGTTAATAATTTGTATTTATTTGCTGTGGTTTTGGCAACAGCCAGGTATGCATCAGGGGACTGACCACAGTGTGTACCATTCCCAATGACAGGCAACTGAATCAAGCTTCACCGTCTCTGGCTGTTCCCAACCTACACCATCCTTCAACACTGTCTCAGTAAGCTTTGTTGTCTTGAACACCTCCACATGTTTCCATGACACGTCATACACTAAGGTACAGAACATACACCTTAATTATTCTGCTAGAAAAACACTAACATGATCCTCACACTATGTAAGGTCCTTTGAAATAAACTCCTGGAAGATGAGAAATCTTGGTTTGAATCCAAACTTTGCATGAGGCAAAAGGATAGAAATGGTTTCAATGAAGGTCTTAGAGGGACAGCAAAACACAGCAGAGAAAAACAGACTTGTTTTTGGAAAGTTTCATTGGTCTCCCACCAAAGAGTGTCAATATAGTAGTAAAAGACACTAATTAGTAATGTATTATTATTCCACTTTCTGAAAGTAGAAAACATCCAGAATAGCTTGCCAAAATGATTATTTGGCATATTTGGTTGTTTTGTTGATTTTTTTTAAATAGTCTCCAATTACTCATTTTAGAAATAGTATTCTTTTCGTTTAATTTAAAGTCAACTAGCATTGGATAAAAAAAAAAGAAACATTTTCAACTGAACCAAGTACACAGAAATCATGTTTTATAAAACTGATTCAATATGTCTCATTTTAAAGTAATTTTAATTTTACTTTATAAGGAGCTTTACATCCAGTATATTAATATGTTATTTTTACCCCAAGAAGGTAAAGTTTTTTATTTCAGCAAACCACATAAATTCAAGATGACAAAACCAAGAACTGCATGTATATTCAATAATTTACTTCCATTATGTCATAAAACGGGATGTTAGAGACTAGAAGAATATTTTCCTTAAGGCAATCACTTAGTGTTTTGACATTTCTAAAATGGGACACTTAACAGCGAGTAATACTGCAGAAAATATCCTCACAGAATAATAATCAAATCAGAGGGAAAATGAGGTGAAGTGTGAAGGTCTCACTGCCATGATTTGTTTAATTACATTTTTTATGAAGCCTTTTTTTCTGCTCTGCCAGGCTGTATAATTTCTTCACTAAATTTTACATATCAAACTACGTTTACAATGCTAGATTGGCCACTGTAGCTTTCCTCTAAGAAGGTGTAACTTGGCCTGGTTCCTGTCAACCCTGAGATATAAAATGAGCAAGGAAGAATAGAAGGAAACTCAGGATGGGAAAGAAAAATCGATGAAAGATGGGAGAAGGAAAGAAACTGAGGAAATCCAGGGAAAGGGGGAGAAAAGCTCAGATACATGGAGGTAAAGAGACCATTTGAAGGGCGTGCCAGAAAACTTGCATCTTGTGTAATGGTCCCTGAATAATGAGCATTTATTGCGGTGTTTCAGCTTTGATCTTGGAAGCTTACAAATGCAGGGGAATAGTATGAATCTGTCACCGGCAGATATTAATTACAGTTCATTCCACCCCAGCATACACTTGCCAGACCTTCCTCTCTGAGTGATCTGATGGCTATAAACTCATAACGAGTGCTTCTGGTGCAATCAGCTGTTCGTGCAGTAACATGTGCAACACAATACTGATTCCTAATACTGCTTCATCTTCAGAGGAGAGGATTTAAGGACAATGGAAAAAGGGTATGGTAAGCTGCAAAGTGACTAGGTAGGGCGAGATGTTACATTTCACATATAGCGTGTACTGTTGAAAGTAGGACAAACACCACTGTGGTTAGAAAACCACGTAAAAAGATATCAAAGACAAAGAATGTTAAAGGAGCAAGAGCAAAACAAATCCTGAAGCTGAGATTAAATACACTTCTGATTGTGTTGTACAAAGGTTGAATTTCACTGATGAAAGCTTCTATCTGATATGCATTTTGGGCCATGAGGCAGCATCTGCAAATTTGCAGGGTATTTTGTAAGTATTTAACATTTTTTTTGTCCAGGCAATTATGAACAATGTGCCATTTATTTCTAATGATATCCCTTCTGAGATCCTTGAATAATTACATTCAAATAGAAAGGTTCCAAGAACATAGTTTGCCAGATTTAAACTCCCCTGAAAAACCAACTGTATGCTTCAGAATTTTAATCATAAATACCACAGGTTAGACTCTAGAAAAAAATAACGGGGGGTATATCCACATTCAGCTGCAGAACCTTATTCAGGAAGGACTGCATAAATTCTCAGCCATGAATTTCTCCACTTTCATAGGTATAGCCACAGTTCTAATACAATTTTCTTCATGGGTTATTTTTCAGTTTTATAGCCCTGTTTTGCAACATCTGAACTTCTTTTCCATCTGTTTCTTCCCTAATTTCTTTGTTTGAGTTTGAACTCCCAAACTGAGCATTTGTTTCTTTAAATCAGTTATCAATATAAATGCAAGCAGCATCAGAAATTCATGAAGTAGCTGTAACATTTTTTTATTTCTGCCATATCATAATTACACGTCTGGTTGGGTATAGATCCCAATTCTAATGCCTCCTCCTCGCTACACACTGCATCTTTTATACACAGACGTGTCTATCATACATGTTTTCTCATTAAAGTCAGAGTTCTATGTAGAAAAGATCTGCATTCGACTTCAGAGTCGGTGTCTGAAAGCCAGGCTCCTCCTGCCATGGACTGTCTCATACCACATGATCCTTTTAAAGATTTCCAGCCTCAGAACTCGCTTTCAGGCATTTTTGCCTCTAACATACCTTTTATGGAAAACAGACATTTTACAGGTAGGTATCTGTTGTAACCAGATTTTCATAATGGCCAAGTGCCCAAAGCAGAATGGCAATGCCATGGATTTTGCTTCCTGGGAGATTTAATTCTCATTAACTTTTCTATGATCTTGGGCACATTTCCTGTAATCCAAGGCACTGGCTGAGTTTGTAACTAGCAAGTGCTCTGGTAGTATATCTTTGTCTTTTCTGAGGAGAGTTACATATATTGTGTAAAGCAAGATTAGTTCTATGATGATTAGGGGATGAAGGAAAAAAAAAAAAAGCAAAATTGAGAAAGATATGTCCTGACAGGACATCAATGAACGGACATAACTTAATAGTGTTTGAACACAAATACAATGCTGTGTATGGAGAACTTTACGTAATGAATGCAAAGAAAATGGAGAACCTAAAGGATTTGGATGTAAATATGTGAAGAAAACATTGATAAAATCTTAGCTAACTAACTTAGTTATTGCTAATAACAGGCATATAATTGTTATATTTAAATATATTATGTGCTAGAATAAAAGCTGTTATGTATATGGCAACTTTTATATAGATGTCTGGTAAGGGAAAATAATTGAGGAAAACATATCTGCAGTTAGTTTCACTCTCTAAAGACAATCAAGGTTTTCATATATACATCAATTAGATTTTGATTGTGATGATAAATATTCAAAGACTTCCTGCAAATGCTTTAATGTAAATATTACTGAAAAACTACATAATTAAATACTTGTAATGGGAGGCTAATGCAAACTATCACAGATATTTGGTGAGGACAAGGACAACTAGTAAATTGTTTTGGACAATAACCTGTACTACCTGGGTATTTTATTGGGAAAGTAAAACAAAATGATCGTCTTCTGAAACTGAAGAGGTGCCAACCGTTACCACTCATTACAAAACAAAGATGTGTATATTAATATCTTATTTTATTACAGCTTGGCCTTTTTATCAAAATATACCTTCAGTCTATATTGAACAAAAAAAAAAGAATTTAGTAGGAAAAGCCTTTGCATAAATATTTACATTGCAGTTTGCAAATAACACATGGAAATTCAACATCTAGACTAAAGCCTTTGCTTTTCAGAAAAGAGCCTTCAGAATCCCCTTGATTTGAAGATTAGAGAAGGTCAAAAAGAATTATTTGAGATTATCTAAAGATGGATAGTGTAGAGATGGATTTGTCTGAAATTCTACAAGGAGGCAATTTGCAGAGAAGTAGTTTTATATTCCTCTGTCCCTCCAGAATTGAATCATTTTGGTTTATTTTCCTTTTTGCTTTTCTCCCATGAAAGAGTAAAATAAGGCAGTATACATGCGGGTTTTTTTGGTTTTGTTTAAAAACAGCACAGGGGTAAGGGAAGATGAGTTAATATTCATTGTGGTCAACGTAGTATGTGATTCTTTCAGTTGACTATAGTCACTAACAAAAACTATAAACTAAGTAAACTAAGTATTTTCAATTGAAAATATTCTTTAAACAAACCCAGAATGGTATAATTTTCAGCTCATATATTTCAATTAAAAAATAGGACTAAATATTATTGAAAAAAGTATCCTATTTTCATCTGTGTTTTGAATAATGTCACAACAGAAGAATGCTTTTGAGAAATCTGTCAGTATAACGTTCCATGTGAATTTCAGAATTACAAAGATGTAAACTAAATCCCTGTTTAAACTGTAAGTGAACAACTTCAGTTTATGTATCTAAAACATCTTCCTGTATTTTTTTTAAATATTTAAGGGAAAAAATAATTATAATAAGACCTACAATGAATAAGGGAATATATCCATTAGCTGAATTATTTAAAATTCAATTGGACAAATGTGCATATTGTTTACAGAAACCAGATGATACTTCTGCTATATACTACTAGCACAAAGTATATTTCCCCCACCCCCTTGAAAGGTGATACTGAATGAAATTAGTAACATGCAAAAATAAAAGGCCAGTGTCTGCCAAACCATATATGTTTTTAAAAGCTGAACTAGCACTCTGCTTCTTTCTTTTTTTTTCTGAGAATGTTTATTCTAAGCATATTCATTATACTCTGAAATCTGAAATTTTGAGCTCTGTGGCTTTTCAGTGCTTAAAAAACCCCTGTACATTTCTCAAAATTCAAATTTAGAATTTTTAGAGGGTCACAGAAACACCAATATCTTTTTTTTTCCCCTCTCAATTAATCCCAGAATGATTTTACTACAGGTAAAAGCAAGGATTCATTTTTAAGGCATTCAAACACAAACAGCATGTGTGTGCATGTGTATATGCAGACTATACTATACTATTCATATACATAAACCCACAAAATCTCCTTAAAAAAATCCTGGACCAGAGGTACTCTCACGTATCAACTGCAATGATATAGTTAATGTATAAGCCAACATGAGCAGCATCAGTTTGCACATGTAATTTAACAGAGCATTTGCACCCTCCTTTTTGAAATGTTTTTTTTGGGGGGGGTATTTTTCTTTTCAGCTACAATCTTTAGTCTTCATTCTGAAACTTTTTGATTTGGTTTGCTATGTATTTGCAAGAAACCTTCTCTGAGTTAAACTAAATTTCTATTTAGCCTTCTGTCTGGAACTGTATGCAGATAGGTAATATATATAAAGCAAACATAAACCAAGCTAAAACAATAACAAAAAGGTAAGAAAAAACAAGCTAAGAGAAGTCCCAGTCCTGGTGAGCTTGCAGTAGTACAGACGTTATGCCTCATTAAGAAGCTGTAAAAATATACTGTCCATCTTTATGCCTTGTCCCTACAGGAATTTTATTAGTTTTCAAGCTCATGTTTTATAAACAAACCAAGGAATTTGCAAAGGAAGAAGAGCATCACTTCATTTTGTGCACTGCATTATTCCCTATATCTTTTTGTATCACAATTTCTTTTTGGATACTAACAGAGGAAGCCACAAGTAAATAAGACTTAGAGAATAAGCAAAGGTTGGTTTTAACTTCCCTCCAGCTGTAGGTGTCAAAAAAAGTCAATTTCTTGAGTTTTTTTATTCTAACAATATATTTAACACAATGAAGCCAATGAGATTAAGTCCTTCTCCCAAGAAGTCATTTTCTCTTATCAACTTACCAACACTGAAGAATTAGACAGTTGTTTTTTTGTGGGGTTTTTTGGGTTTTCTGGTTTGTTTTATTTTTTTGTAAAAAACTACCAAAAAAATAAATTAACTTGAGCTGGGTATATCTTGAGAAATATTTGGCCTGCTGGTGAAGCACTGCAGTAACCATTCTTCCCTTATCTCTGACTAGCAGAACTATAATTATTATTGAAACTAGTGTGAGAAAACAAAGATTTTTAATTAGTATCTGTAACATTTATGCTTAACAACGACAGTAGGGAGATGTACTATCCTTTACTCAAGACAAATGCTGGTTATCTACATTAATCTGCAATTCCAGAAAAGGACATATCTGTAAATGGCAGCAATTCAAAATGTCTTTGAGCAATCTTATTTTTAAAAATTGATGATCAAAGAAAAGATTTCAAAAGCTCCTGCAATAAAAATTGTTTAATATATGCTAAATATATTATTATTTTATGAGCCCTGTTAATATCTCCTTATCCCTCAGTAAATTTAGTTCGCTATTGATGACCAGAGTACAAACTTAAATTTTAAAATTACTCCCAAGATTTTTCCAATGTATACACAGGCATAAAATGAAACTGGGTTTTCATTTTGATATCAGGAGTACAGAAATTTCTACAACAGAAGCAGGTGCGCTCATCCTATCTTGCTACTCAGCATGCAACAGTGACCACTTCCAAAGTGTGAAGTGAATTAGAAATGAATCAAAACGACACCAGAAAAAAATATCTCATTGGGGAATTTGTCTTCAAATTTGAAAGGAAATGCCATGACTTTTAAATTTGTTGTGAAATATTTTTTATTATCCATCTTCATCACACCTTTTTACTGCTAACATTCAAATGAAAAATTATTACCTTACTTGAAGATGCTTTCTCACACCAGAGACTACCTGTAAAAAAACCTAATGATTACTCTTGATCTTCTTGCATGTCTGAAATTTCAGTCAAACTGGCATTTTGTTTGACAGAACTCAGGTTTCCTATGGAAAACAGACCTTGATCCCAAAACAGTTTTAAGGGGAATGTAGAGGCAAATACTGAACAGTTATGGGAAAGTATCTCCACAGAGGGATGTTCTCCCAATGAGAACAATGTGAAATTATAACACTGACTGTTTATTTTAGTAGACTGTAGTTGTTTTAATGGTATCCTCTTTGACATATCTGCTGGTCTCTTCTCACAGAGAAGAGACCCTGTCTCATTCTGTCCCTCTGACAGAATGAGAGGGAATGGCTTCAAGCTCCAACAGGGTAGGTTTAGACTGAACATTAGGAAAGAATTCTTCACAGAAAGAGTGATCGGCATTGGAATAGGCTACCCATGGAGGTGGTTGAGTCACCATCCCTGGATGTGTTTAAGAGACGATTAGATGTGGTGTTGGGGGATATGGTGTAGGGGAGAACTTTGTAGAGTAGGGTTGGTGGTTGGACTCGATCCCGAGGGTCTCTTCCAACTAGATGATTCTATTATTCTATGATTCTATATCAAATCTAATCTCAGAATCCGCAGAGGAAAATCTCCATGGATTAATTTTATAAAGAAGGTGCATTTCTTCTAATTTATTTTAGGTTTTCACTGTACCATTTTATCAATTTTTTCTCAGTCTTGAACTCTATGACTAGCACAAATAGAAAGTTTTGTCTATCATCTGGTTAAACAGTGCCATTCTTTCCAGTTTGTTTGCTGTGATGGAGGCTTCAGTCGCTGGATTGATTTGTATCATATATATGTATGTATTTCCCACTAACAGACCTTCATGCTGATCAGCTGGGGAGGGGAACAGGATGAGGCCATTGGTGCCATTTGCGTGAGTGCTGGGCTTTCTGTTGGTGGTAATCTGTGCATCCAGCTGTTTCTGGGTTTCTGTGCATTGCACATATGTGTTTGTGTATGTCCCTGTTAGGAACAGATGCGGAGCCTTGCTCCTGGCTGCACCTGGGGACAGGGAGATGTGTCAGCATCATTTCTGTTGGATTCCCAGATTTGGCAGACCCTAACAATCTCAAAAGGCTTCCTGTTATTTCACATTTTTGAGACACAGTAACAAGAAAGGAATACAGATTTTCAGGCCAAAATACTTAACTGATTTACATAATAAAATTACAACATTAAAAGACCTTATATTTTCTTTTATCTTTTTCCTTAGCAACTCAAGGGTACATTTGTACATCAGGCCAAAATTTTCATTCAGCTTTCCATTACGACAGCTACAGCTATTCTCCTCTGACTGCAGAGGTAATGAATATGTACAACAGACACAGACATATGACCGAAGAGCAAGCAAGAGGGAAGCATACCCACTACGATGAAAGCAAAGTCCTGAAAAGTGCCAAGAGATGCCATTATGCAAGTTTATATATGAGTGTATGAGTATTGAGAACAACGTGTAAACGTTGCAACGAGTAATCTAGTTGACCCTATATCTATCATTGACTATTTTGCAAATGTCTTCCATGTTCCTTTCTGTAAATATATTTTGAAACTGAAAAAGTTATCATCTCCAAATATAGAAGCAGTTATTAGATAATAATGTACAGAAGCGAAAATTAGAAGACCAAACATTTTAAAATAGAAAAAAATCCTAGCAAGGTATCTTCTTTAATCCTAATTTTTTTTTTTTAGTGTTGATACACTGGTAGATGAATAGTTGATTATACAAAGAAATCCCTTTGCATAGGGACTTCCATATCTCACTAGATTTCAAATCTGGGAAATAACATATTATAGTTTGAGAAGAACATTCTCAGAATTCATGATAAAAAAAAAAAAAACAACCATATTTGATTTAGTCACAAATGATCTAACAATTTAATATTGATGAACTCCTTTTTGAATGCTAATCATTTTCAACACTTAATTGATACGTAGAAACATCACTAGCATAACCAATCCCATCCCACATTTTATACAAAGTCAACATTATCACACAGCAAATTGTATAAAATGTGAATGTGTTGGTGGATTCAAAATCAGCAAACTAAAAAAAAATCCTTTATATTTTAAGTCGCATTAAGAAAAAAATCTGTGGTGGGTGAAACTGAATTACAGTTTTATCTCACATGTCACCAAGCCCTCAAGTGATTCACTGTTGCTGGAAGCATGTAAAAGACATTGTGTGGTTTTCACATAATTACATGCCACTTCACTACAGCTCAGGGTATGAAATATTTTCATCTTGGAACAAGGACAGGCAACAACCTTTTCTTGATCAGAATGTCTGAGTGATAAGTACAGGTTGTAGCACAGTTATTGAGAAACTGCACACTGGAATCAATGCTACAAGCCAAATTTTAAATCTCAGTCAAGGAGATGACCTTGACTGAGGTCACCTTCATCATGAAATCTACAGTTCTCTAATTAGTGGTCTGTAGCTACTAATTCTCCTGGACAGCAACTGAGACTTTTCACTAGCAGCTTCTTGTCCTCATTTCGTACTAGAATCACTGTCTGAAAATTTGTCAATAAAATTAATGATATTTCTCCTTCTTGTAGTTTAGCCAACCAGAAGTTTACAAATATTGACTATATTACCATTGTGGTATTTCCAGGGAAATTCGTACACAGGGAATAGCAAAACAAAACCATATGCAAGTGATTTTTTTCCTACACAATAGTACTTGTATTTTTATTATTTTGGGGGACAAGCTAATCACAACAGCAATGAAGTTGTATTTGCCATCAATTTGTAATGTGAATATGTAAATATGTAGATTGGCACCCTGATAGATACTAATTATACATTGTTTGTATTGCCCCTTAATTTTAAATGCAATGTAATTAGAAATAAGATTTGCTTCCTATATTATTGAGGTTCTAGGGAAGTGCAGTTGTATCAATTTTTTGTTGCATAAGAAATACGGACAGCCAGGTGAGGTGGTTCACAAGAATTCAGGAATGAGTATTTGAAGACCTTGTTTACTAATAGAAATAATACTGAGGATAATACAACTTAGACTGACAGAAGCAGTTATTTCCCTTCCCAATTTTATTTTTAAAAGCATCTGCCAATGGTACTCATTAAGGAAAATTTATATTAAAAACTGCAATCATGTTCTACTCTGGATATTAATGAGTAGCATATGAATATATGCACTCACAGTAAGATGGCTGTGCAACCCACAAAAGAAGAGATATTAAAATTAAAGAAATGGTTTCAAATTTTTAATTTTAAAAGCATTTTCTGAAAGCGATACTAATGACACTGTATCAGATTTTAATTGTATTTTAAGATTTTAAGTGTATTCTCAAAATGCTAACCCTGCAAAATAGGGAAAGAACATACTAAGTCAGCTCTTAATTATTTGCTAACTATTCCTGTAAGAGTATAGAGTAAGTGCCCTCTCTGCATACTGCTGTCATGAGAGTCACAAGGAAATAAACAAAACATCCATTAAGTTCAGTACAATTGAACAACGCATATGATTCAGGGCACTGCAGGCGGGTTTCCCAGTTTTCTCCTGTAGTGGACCCTGCACCAGCAAAGAAGTTGCTTCCATGGCCACGCTCGTTTACATCCCTCGGAGTGAAAATACCGTAAATTTTAATTCTTATCTGTTAAAACTGTAGCATATTTCTACTCTTGTGGATACTTTTCACATTAGCTACTTTATGGGTTACATCAAGTGCTCTACTCAAGACCATTTCAGTCCAGTGGAGATAAACTTATTCACCCTTGAATCAACCCAATATATATTCAGCAAACCAGATATTTAGGTCTGTCCCAAGGGGGAGAAAGCTCATCTTTCCTTCAAACACACCAATATTGAGAATATCTGTAGCATAAAGCTAAAGGGAAAAAAAACAGGCTTAGGGCAGGGGGGAAGGTCTTCTCTAACTTCTAGCACTTCCAGCCTTTGTTCCTTTTCAGCACCTAATATAAAAACATTTAAAACATTCAGCTGTCCTTATGAAGAACAAAGCAGTAAGAAGCTACCTTCTGTAGAGGATTTAACAGGCAAACTTGAATGCAGCTGAACTTTTAAAAGGGAGACATGAAAATTGCTTAACTAACTAAAGGCTAACTCCAGTAATCTGGGTCACCATCCTCTTTCCAGTCAAAATGTTACCATACTGAAAAATCCATTGTGAACTCATGGAAAGCTGAGAGGTCTGGGTTCTGGTTTCAGATGGAGTTTAGTGAACCTCATACTGACGAGTCAAAGGCTCATCCTAGGAGACCTCTGTTTGCTGAGGTCTCAGTGAAATCCATGTGATTCTGCACCCAGCCTGCCTCTCTGGGAATAGGATGTCTGAGTATTTCATATTAGAGCTGGAGGAAACATCTTGCCTGAAATGTCTGAAGCAAAGTTGCAGAATTTTCCGCAATTGAAAAAAAAAAACCAAACTAAAAATATCCTTTCCTTAGAAGACTAGTTATACTAATTATAGCAAACCATCTTTTCCAGACAACGTCACTAAGAAAGCCATGAAAACAAGGTATTCTTTACTAGATTAACTTTGTCTCTCAGCAATTGTTTTTGTCTGGAATATATTTCACTAGATTAAACTTCTGGGTCATGCTCCTTGAAGTGCTCACAGGTTCATTAATCTCACTCTTAAGCTGCTATAACTGAGTAATTCATATCGGCACTGCAGCATCTGCCAATCCTGTATTCCTCCCTGTTGCCACTGTAACAGTTTAAAGTCAGTAGCACAACCTGAATAAAAGACACATTGGCCTAAAAGAAAGTGCAAATCTACCAGAAGAAGTACGGAAATTTGCAGTCTCCATATAATATCACGTGCAGGAATCTTCCTTTTACATTGTTCCCAGAAGTTGGTCAGTTTTATGCTGAGTTGATGAACTTCCACTGTTTCTCTCAGAGGAAGATCAAATTTGCTCTAATTTACTGTCTCCTGTCAGGCATTACCTCTTCTCTGTGTGTAAATCCAGGCAGAATGGGGCCCACCACTTCAAATAGCACATTCCAGGCATAAGTTATCATGACAGCATATTTTACCCAGAAGTGTAATTACAGAATCTCAGAGATGCTAACTAAGAGGAAAAAAGCTGCATAGCTAAACAGATGTTTGTGCATCTTGCTAAAAAATTTCCTCACGCTTGCAGAATCAAACGGGAGGGAGAGAAAGACACATCAAAGGAAAGCGGGTCATGTGCATGCAAATGTGTGCATCCTCTGTACCACAGGACTTTATCGTGCTGCTCAGGCAGAACCCTGAGCCAAACAAAAACCTGCTGAATAACACAGAGACTTTTGCCTTCGGTGAACGATGCCCTCAAATCTTGCTGGAGCTCTGTCTTGAAAGGCTCCAGTGTCTGCCAGAACGTTTTGCCATGCATTAAAAAGAGAAGTTAATGCTACACTGTGCTTGTCTCCTGTACTAAGATCTGCAGGAGGGTTACAAAGAACCTGTCAGGATAGGATGTAGCATCATTTATATCATCTAACCAAACTTGCTTCCTGACCACACTAAACCACAGGTGTAAACCTAAAATAAAAACACAAATGGAGACAGAGATAGTATGTCAGACAATTACTGATTTACACCACTCTTGCCATCATTGGTCAAATTGGTGTATTGGTGTACGTATAACCTACAACTCCGAAGGAGCCAGGTGAAAATCCTGAGCTAAACTCCTCTCACAGAGAAGTCAGTGATTTAGATTCAAGTAAAATGTTCATTAAAAAAACACAGAAGCTCTTACTCACCTGATGCTGTTACCATAGCATCCACCTTACCCACAGGTCTGAGCTACTCTGTTACTTGGTGATGCTGTCTGGTGGGGAAAGGAGTTTGAAAAATGTCTCTGGGGAGGGTTGAGAGGCACTCCTAAATTTGCATAAAGCAATTCATCTTCTTGCTTTCCTTATTCTTCATCTTAAAGTGAAGGACTATCCACTTTCCCCAAATCATCATTTTTTTCCGGAGGTGATATGTATTATTAGCCCCATCTTGACAGCTTGGAAGTGGGGAAGAACTTCCCACCTCCTTGTGAAGTAAAAGGAAACATATTAGTGATTCTACAGGGTGACAAAGAGGAGAAGCTTACTTTTCATACCCTGAATCTTCCTGTGTTAGATGCTTCGAATCAAGTAGTCTTCATATCCTGTGGATTGGTGCTTCTAATACTCAAGAGAGCTCTAATTTCATGGGATAGTGCAGGGTTCTGTGAGAGAGAATGCACCTGAAATATTTTAATCCTGTGATGCCCAGGACACAGTCCAAACAGAGCACGTCACTTTAGTCACAGAACCAATCAGTGCTCTGCACTGCCAATTTAGGTAACAACTGAATATACTCCTTGCCTTTGGAGAGAAATATATTTTGGGAAAAATATCATTTTTTCATCATAGTTTCCCTCGTATTTATCTTGGATGAGGCTCAACAAGAAAACTTTGACAATATTTTAGTTTCAGCAAGATTATTTTTGTCTTTATTGCTAAGTTTAATATAAAGACATACATACATACACACACAAGACAGACAGGACTAGTGAGAATAAAGCACTGTGAGTGTCTCTGATAGCAGCCCTTGAAACCTGCCTGTTACTACCTTTGGTAAGCCTTCAAAAGGGAAGGAAAAGAGCAGCAGCATGTAAATCTACCTTTGTCAGTAGGATCTGGTGTGTAAACACCACATCATAAAACTTTGCAATACACAACTGACAGCTCGTGGCCATCTAATGTTTCCTCTCAATAAAAGTTTGGCTGCATCCACAAATAAATCCACTATCTTTAATGTACCAATGCTTTAGAAATAATTGAGAAATATTAGAGAAATCTAATGAGTCTAACAAGTTTTGCTGTGGCTTACTTAATGGCTTCCCTTTCAGTAACAGAGGGAAAAAAAGATGTCTGTAGCTGAACAATTACACCTAAAACTTAACTGTTTTCATCAGCAATGCCAGCATCTTTCTATATCTCTGTGGCTTCATATTTCTTGGTAAATGTGAACTCATTTCATAACTTGCAAATTTAAACTTCAAAAACCATTCTGAATCAATAGTTCTGCTCTTCATACAGACTCTCTATCTTGCAGCAGTTCTGATGCCAGCAAAATATTTAACACTGAGCAATAGGATCTGTGAAGCAACGGAACAGTTATTATATTATCTGGACTTCTGTAAGGACTTTGACATGGTGCCTCTCAACACCCTTCTCTCTAAATTGGGAGGGATACACATTTGATGGGAGGACTGTTTGGTGGATGAGGGACTGGTTGGATGGCCACATCCAGAGAGTAGCCATAAACAGCTCAATGTACAGATGGAGATTGGTGACATCAGGGGTTTGTATTGGGACCAGTGCTGTTCTGGTATAACATCTTCATCAATGACATAGACAGCAGGATCAAGTGCATCCTCTGCAGGTTTGTAGATGACACCAAACTGAGGGGTGACATTCACACACCTCTGGTATGGGATGTCATCCATGCTTAACCTGGACGAGCTCAAGAACTGGGCCCAAGTGAACCTCATGAGCTTCAATAAGGCAAAGGGCAGGTCCTGCACCTGGGTTGGGGCAACCTCGGTATAATACAGGCTAGTGGGTGAAGGGATTGAGATTAGCCCTGCCAAGAAGGACTTGGGGGTACTGGTAGATGAAAAGCTACATGATCACAACCCACAGCAATACAACCATATGGACTGGTTTCACTGGCTACCACAGCACAGTTCCTAGTCCACAGCACTAACTGTGGACTAACTGTGCAATCCAACCTATGTCTCACCTTGTGTTTCCAACCCTGTACATCTCTGTTGGTGCTTAGACTTTCTTGATATTTTAACTGGTTGCCTGAAAGTTCGCTCTGTGGTTATCTTCTGCCATGTGAAATGTTCAGAAGAGCTTGTCCTTGGGCAGCAGATGCTTCCCGAGCACCACAGTGATTAGGTGGATAACCATTTACCTCCCAGAGGAGGAAGCAGTGGTAGACATAGTGGTATTTTGCATATCAAAGGGATTAAAGCACTTAGCAAAGGATTAGAAACCTGATTCTAGACCCTCCTGAGCCTACTATCTCCCAAATCCAGCCGAATGTACTAGCCACAGCCATACAAGAGGAGGAAATCCTCTGATTTCTTTAGGAATTTCAGAATGCCTTTCTTAGTGATTTATTGGGCTTCTCCCAGATGATTGCCCTGTGACTGTTTACCACATTACTGTCCCCTGCCCTTTGCTGAAAGTCATAAAATCAGAACATAGCATTATATCCAAAATCTTGTTATGGACAAAAGGGAAGACTATATATAGAGATAAGAATCTAATGTTAGTTGAATTAATGTTTAAACAGTTACATAATCCAAATTGTGTAACTAATACAAAACCCATTAATAGTAAAAAAAAAAAAAAACTTCTAATATCTACTAATTTCATTTGATATACTTGCTCATCCAATATTCCTCTTATTCCTAGGGTTGACAGTTACAGTCTTCCTTAAATAGAAAGAGGGGGAACCACAAGAAGTTAGGAGCAACCTGAGAACCTTGCTGGGAGTATGATGTTCACAGTTGTGGGAGTTTCTTCCTTTTCTATCTTCCCTTTCTAGCCTGGAGTTATATTTATATTTTATTTTTATGCTCTTCCTCCTTCTCACTGGTTCCCTGCTGAAGTCAGAATGTTGCCTCCCTCAGCCTCAATTGACATCAAGGGCTGTTACTTGCACGGCAGGGCTGCCCCATGTTTGACAGATGTTTCTTTACCAATCATGGTGACCACAGAGCTTCTGCTCACACAAAGGTGAGGCACCAGTCACTTGGCTACTTGGCTATCGTTAAAGCACCTGAAACCATGTCGACAAACCCACGCATGTCCTGACACCCTGCACTGTCAACTCAGCCCAATGCATTTTAGCCTTTTATCAGCAACGCAAAATTCATGTCTTCAGAGCTACAGCAGCACACATTCTGACCTTCTTCCCTTCCCTTTTCTTCTCCCTTTTCTACTTAAAAGATAATCTCTGTTTATTAAGTGTCGTTGCCTCCAGACATGCATACCAGTTCTGGATACAAGATCCATTTATGCTATGTTGCTCCTCCTCATGATTTTAAAGCACAGAAATTTGGAGAAGACAGCAGAGAGTCCAGCAGGGAAGCTTTGTCTGTGTCAAGGAAACAAATCACGTACTTTTGAAATAAAAACACAAAGCTCTATCAGATCTTTCTTTCTTCCTTCAACTGGGCAGATGTGGCGGAAAAGTGGGCAGACAGTTTTAATTACAGCTGTACTTGGAATTTATTTCTCTACTTGGTATTCTGAGCTTGACAAAAAAGATTTCTAGAGGAACTTGATCATCTATGCTGTGTTGGAGGTTAGTTCTGTGCCTTTATAACAATCCGCTCTGCCTTAAATCTTTAAATTTCAAAATTTATCAATTGCAGTATTGTCTTTCTTTTCTCCTGTTGAGATTACTGATGACAGAGACTGTAGAAGCAATCTCTTTTATAGCATGTTTTTGATAATGCATTCCCATATTTCTCTCTTTATAGAGAGTAGATAAGAATGTTACCTTCAAGTAGGCTATAAATGGCCTACAAAGACCTTTCCACAATTTGGTAAGTACTGGGCAATGCAAATAGAATTGCTCTTGGATAAAAAATTAATCACAAAATTGTTAGGCTGCCATTCCTTTCTCATCTGCATTCTTTTAAAAGACAGAAATTTGTGCAGCATTTTGATGCACAAAATTCTCTCATTTTCATTTTGTCCTGATTCTCTAAGTATGGGAATATCTCTCTGGAGGTACCTACAACTACTATGGAGTCTCACAGAAAATGGTTCCATTAAGAGAAAAATAATATTGAAATGCTTCACTGAGTGCACAAAACTCAGTTGTGTTACCTTTAAAATAATACAAATTTGAGGAAACATATAGGCAGAACAGAAAAATAATTCTTTGTCATCTAAATGACAGGTTTAACATTTTGTTCATTTTTTGAAAAATAAATGGAATTTAGAAAGTGAGTTTGCTCCGTCCTTGATATTTTATCATTATGAATTGCAGAACAGTTCAGGTAAAAGTTATTATTGCATTAGATATACAAGGCTCTCATCCAATTAAATAGTGTTCTTAGAATAACTAGCTAGCTAGCTTGTTATCACCAGAAAAATGTCCCATGGACATATTTCCACTAAAAATGACAGAAAGAGATACATTGACCACACTCATATCTTAAAAAATATTAACTGCATTTTGAAGAAATGCTAACAAAGTGAAAATCAGCACTGAAAGATCAACAAAACTCCAGTCTTCCTAAATGACACATTTGTCAGCTGTTGCCACTTTTCTCTGCTTAATTTAGCACAAATTGTTATTTCAGGATGTCATGATTGCTGTAGAGTGGTTTATTATTTAAATCATTGTGGTGTTTGAATAAAATACTCAAAATCTGGAGACCATATATTGCACACGTGCATACATGGTGTCAGATGTTTGTGAATCACAAGTAAGCAATAGAGACCGTTACTGACTCGTGAAAGGATTGTGAATCCCCAAATGAACTGCTGTATGTCTTCAACAACCAAATGAAGATCTTACTTGTCAAATTTCTGTAATATTCCTTGTAATGTAAAATATCCCATTAAGGGTTTTTTTGCTGACTAAAGCTGTGGCTTCAGACAAGGGTGGAGAAAAGAACTCCGACACCTCCCTGAAATACAACCACAGGAGCTGGAACTTGCAGCCAGCATTTTTTGTTCTTGTTGATTTATATTCATAAAGTTCAACAGTAAAAAGTTGTATGTAAAATGTAAAGTAAACTTTACATTTAAATGGACGATTAAGATTTCAAAGTTGCCTTGGCTTTGAACAGTAAAAGATTAAACACAGGAACCTATGCTATTTCAAAATTGTAACATATTTTATGTTTCTTTCTTCTGTTAGATTATTGCAGAGACAAATTTATGTTCTAGTTGTCTTTCTTTCACTGGCGTTATAAAAGTTTAACTGGGTCCTCATCCTTCCCCCAAGAAATAAGTGACTTCTGATCACTATTTAAAGAATTCATCCAATACTCCACATTAGAATTTTATATATACAGTATTGCTATTTATGGTCCAGAACATTTCTTCTTGACTTCTCACGAGGATATCCTGTGGTTGCAGCTACCTCAGACCCCAGGAACAAGGGTAACACTCCAGTGCATGGTCAAAGCAGAGCTGCTTCCCTGCATATGATCTTCTCCAATACGTTTTCAGATGCTGAGACTGAGCAAGGTCTACAGACTGAACACACTCCACTCTTCTCTTTTTTTGAGTATCTCCGATGATTAGTGGGGGCAAACCAGGGCTGGAGGCCCGGGCAGCAAGGCCCATCTACCTATGACTGAGCCAAGGGGCTTGCTCAGCCCAACTGCCCACAGCTACTAAAGTGATTTGGAAGTGAAACGCTGTGGCTGCATCTAAGCCAGACACATCACTTCAGACCCATCTTTTAGAGTAGAAATCTTCTTCTCTCTTGCCTAAGGCCAACATTTTTTTAAAACTCCAAGCCACTGTCTACTTTTGTCATGCCTAAAACTGACCCTCCCCTCAATACTAAGCATCTTCAAAAGCATAATAAGAAGGACTCATTAATGGTTAGGACTCTTTCTCTCTGAAAGTCTGTGCTATGTGATTAGACTTAAACATTTACACATCTATTGAGCAGCCCCTTATGCTTTTCAAAATTGTATTTTTATCCAGAATTTGAAGCATACTTCAGTAATACCATCACAAGATGTAGGAAATTATTAATAAATGTAGACACTGGCTATCACTAGAAGTAAATAACATGCCAATGATAGAAGAAGAAATAAACGATCTGATGTAATTTCTCACATATGTATATGTACACATTTTTTAAAGACAACTTACTTGATATGGATTATTTGTACTGAATCTACAATGATGTCAAATACATCTGAACTCAGCTTCAACCTCTAAGCATTAACTTATTAAATTCCAGTTTTCCGAAAAAGTACTTAATAGTAAACACTTCAGTCAATTCCTCACCAATCAGAATGAATTAAGCATAAGTCATACTTAAGTCATCTTGACATCTACCAGCCTTCACCTCTAACTTGTCTCTCCCAGAAAAAAAAAAAGTTTACTGATTTCATATTTCTAAGAGAAAAATAAATTTCAGTATTTCCGTGACAATTCCATGACAAAAATATCTAAATAAAACTGAGAATTAAATGTGAGATATAAAGAGCTGAAATATTTCTGTGTTTTAGAACCCCTGAGAGCTTTTATTAGATGTTATCAGACATTTTGGAGGTTAGAAAAGACATGTGTTCCTTTATAAAACATATTACTTTGTTTATACTCTGACTAGGACTTAATAAGGTTTATCACTACATCTTGAAATCCTTAGAATGGTTAGCTTAATTCTGATTTTCTCATCTCTTCTAAAATAGAATGAGCTAAAATAAATAGAAAAAAAAAGTGCTAATTTCAATCTGACAACAATTAATAACAGTATACTGAGTTCACAATGCTAAGATTATCACTAAAACAGAAATACTATTCTGTGGATGCCAAACTCTGTTCAATATGCATATGAACTAAAAGTCTTGCATTTCTATTAAAGAAATCCCTCTTTAATACTCAAAGGCACTCTGTGCAGTCAGGCCAGCATGATGGACCATAATGGAATTCCAGGATCTGCAATCTGTCCAACACTGCTGTGCTTCTCCAAGTGATCAGTGGCAGAGAAGTCTCTTCTGTAATTCCACCTGTTGAATTACCAGCTCAAAAAAACAGTGTTGAGAAAAACACTGGAGATTGCAAATCTAGCTTGGTAATTGATGTAGGAAGTACTTCTTGCCTTCAGCATTCTATACACAAATGATGAATTGCTGATGTACGACTGGAATTGTGTGTCTTCACTGCAACGTAGATGGTAATTCCCACATCATATGGGACTCAAATTTCGAAGTAAAGCTAATTGCATCCACATTTATAAACAAAAATTATGTATCCTAATAGCTCAGATATTACTAGTTCTATTCAAATTTACACAAACTATATTTTATCTCCAGTGGGCTAGATTTTGGTTCTTTCTTTGCAGGACTTACTGGAATAAGCAAAGAGACTCTATTTTGCGTTTATATTGCTTTGTTGCTGAACAAAACAGCTTGATACATGCGAAGAATTACAGAAACTGCCTTTATCTCATCTAAGTGCAGATGGATACAACGCAGGTGTCTGTACCTCAGTCAGCTATTTAGATTTCTACTACAGTGAATGGAGACCTAGATCCCTCTCTAGCAGCCTAAAACAGATGTCAGCAGAGGACCATCAGTGTTAAGCCAGTACCATCAGATACGCCCTGAGACACCTGCATGGTGGCAGATGAAACAATTTGCAAGCCTCTGGATCAGCCCAGAAGCCAGGCAAAATGCCCACAGGCATCTCAGCTAGTACTAGATGTCACTGCTCGGGCAACTGAACCAAGCCGCTGATCAATACAGTCAATGAAATTTCGAGCACTATCCATCTCACCAAGTGTAGGTGTTTACTTGAGAAGAGGTTGCACGTTAAATGCCACCCTGAGTGCACTGAACTGCTTTCCCCAACTGCAAAGGGAACACAAGGGGTCTCTTGCAGACACAGTCACTACATAGCTGAGCTCACCCAGAATGCTATTTAATTTGAAAAATACATGTACATTTATGGAAGACATAGATTCTCTTTCTGATACTTAATCTCACCACCAGGATTTTTCTCTCTCACAAGATAAAGTATTGTTGGTGTTTGTGCAACACATTTTGGGAATTACTGCCTAACCACCTCATAACTTTACACAGCATTACAGTATCCATTATTTTACGTTTTCTGTCTCTGACAACTAAAATATAGGTACAACTGATTTGCTTGACAGTAGCATATAATTCCAAAAGAATATTAACAAAAATCAGGATAATTAGATAGCAAAAAGAAAATAAATTTAATTTATAAGGAAGAAGTATGGCATTATTTATCTAAGTCAATATGTCATGCAAACAAAACAAAAAGGCAAATTTCAAATTAGAAATTGATCAAATTCTGGATTGCTGTGTTATTATTACTTTTTGAAATACTATTATTTCTTTTGAAATAGCAACTCCAAAGCATGATAATACAGTGAATAAAGAGATTTCATTAGTAAAATGGCATATAGGGGGAAATTATTATTTTAAAGGCGTAAGTTCTTTCTAGCAGCCTTATAAAATGCAGAAAAAGTGAACTTTAGGTTAAGTAACATTTAAGTTAAATATCTCAGCAATAATGACAGGAGAACAAAGCTTGAGAGGGAGGAGCAAAGGAAGAAATGCAGGGAGGATAATGCACTAAAAAGTATGTCTTCTATAAATAAGTTTTGTAGCAACTTGTAGCATTATGTGCTATTTTAAATGTAACTGTGAGCTTTTTCTCCATTTCACCTTCTACACAGTGTACTCTCAGATCTGAAAGATACCTGGTCAGTTCAAGTGAAAAACAGAAATTCCAATATATTTGTGTTTTATACCAACACTGGTATTTTATATTTATATATTTTATTTTTGCTGTGACATATAACAAAGCCAAACTTTGAAACCATAAGACTAAAACCAAATAATACAAACTCACGATTCTCAAGCTATGTCACCTACTTATATGCTCCCTAATACATATCCTTCTTTACCAGTTCTTTTTTGAGACTGAATACTTTATTTATAACTAAGACACAGCTCTCCTGTCTAGTATTCTATATATTTTTCATGATACTGTTTTATTTGCCTTTCACAGCAGGATGGATCTTCCTCTTTTTCTGCAACGTGCTCACATCTCCTTACTGCTAGGGAAATTATGTGCTGCTGAATTATGAATGAAAGTGCAGTTTTATGCTTAGTTTTTAAAAAAATTGGAGTACCATTTCTATAATTTACAATACATCAATTGCCATAAATTAATACCTGAGTTTAAGATCGCTTGTTTGGGGCCAAATATTGTATCAAATACTTTCTGGAGTTTCTTCTCTAAAGCCAAAAGGATAAGGCTATACATGGATCCCAGTTAGGAATCCAAATTTTGCCTCTTTTGACGGTCATCTGTTCTGAAGTCCTGCCCATGAGTAAATCTGAAAGTGGTTTTCAGCAACCAGAGTATAGCAGCAACCTCTTTAAGCTTGTTCTAAGTGTTAACAATTGACATACAAATATAGTTGGTTTGAACTATTTACAGGGTGGACCAATTCCAACATCTGATTATTTTCTCCATCCCACATGACGAATTCCATAAAGTGTATTTCTGTTATTTTGGACTTTCACTGATAAAACAGTTTTACATAATTTATAATATGAAGGAGTCATATTGACGAAATTCACTGAAAAATTATGATAGCTGTGGTTGACTGTGCTCTGCCTCAAAAAAAAATTGTTATCTTTATTTCTGAGGAAAAAAAAAAAATGTATCTGGCTCCTACCTAATGCTCGCTTATCCAACTTCTTATGGAAAAGTAAAGATCATGTTCCAAGAAATAAAGAATATGAGCACCTGACAAGATGCATTAGAACTGTCCTCCATCCTGCCAGAACAAAGGAGGAGTGCCATGAATGATAAGCACTTTAGTTTGCAATGGATAAATCCACCTGGAACATGATTTAATAAGTTTGCAGAGCTTGATAATAATACAATGCAGAAATGCCACATCAAATTACTGTTATGCAGTAAAAGGAAGTTTAATATTTTGCTTAGACTATTACCTTTTAGTAAAAAACTACTTTGGGGAAGTAGAACCTAGTTGCTTTTAAAGAAAGCTATTATTAGTTCTAAAGACAATCTTTCAGAGGACCTCTGAACAGAGGATTTGCTATTTTTGTTAAAAAATATTGTGAGGGAAGCTTGTGACAAAACAAAGAAACAAAAAAAACAAAAACAAAACCAGGTAAAGACTACAGAAAGACTAAGACTGTACAGAAAGACAATAGCAACAGCTATTGTGGAAATATTTTCAAAACAGTAATGCAAACAATTAAGCTAGAGCTGTCACCACATATCTAAATGAACAGGCAAAAATACAACTGAAATTTCTAACTGAAATCTCATAAAAGTATTTAAATCACCTTCAAAATAATCCAACACATAAACACAACTTCCAAAATTAATACCAGTGGGTTTTAAAAGGCTAAGGATTTGTGCTTTGGTTGGGATATTTTATTAATGGCTTTGCAAATTTGTACTGAAGTTTACAGGGTATATGTAGGAAGCCCACGTTGTTTTCCATTGTATCTCTGTCACTAATAGATTTTCTTTTTCACTCTGAACCAAGATCCCCCCTCATTTCTATTCATGTAATCACATGAAGTTCATCATCTACACGTTCATTAAGATATAGTTTAGATTGGAATCTTCTGCTTTCATTTGAGTAGGGTCTACAAATATATCAGTGCAGGCCAAAGGTAAAGACTCTACCTAGCTGAGCTCAGGCTCTACAAGGTAGTCTCCTGCAGTCGCAAGTGCCCCTGAGCTCCATTGTAGTCAGTGGTAAAACCAGGTACTTTAAAGGCTGAATTTAATCTTGCCTATGGCAGATGTTTACTCCAGGCTGAGGCAAAACACTAGAAGTTCATCTTCTTGTCTGGTTTTGCTTTTTTTCCACTGACTGTAAAGGGAATTTTAGACAACCAGCTGAGCTGAAGACACATAAAATGGATACTCCTACACCTGGTAATGTGAATCTCACTCAATACTTTAGTTTATACACCATACCTTATACAAATTGAATTATGTTATGAATACTCTTTGTTTTCCAAATATAAAGGTAAGCCTAAATTTTATGATGAAAATTGTACATGGAAGATTGTGTCACGAGAGACAGGCGTAAACCTTCTTTCAATAACAATAACAATAACTTACACTGCATCCAGCTCATAGTGTCTGCCCCAATCGCCTCACCCCACACAATACAGGAAGACCTTGAGAGATGGGAGAGTTTTTAACGGAGGGTCACTGAATTAGTTGGGGTTGAAACATCTGTCCTGTGAGAAGAAGCCGAGGGACAGGGCTTGTTCAGCCTAGAGAAGAGACAGCTTCTGGGGAACCTAAGAGCAATCCCGCAACATTTACGAGGAGATTATTGGGAAGATGGTGTCAGGCTCCTCACAGCAGTGCCTGGTGAGAAAGTGAGGGGTAATGGGCGTAAGTTGAAAGAGGTTCAGACTGGATGAGGGAGAAACTTTTTCACCAGGACTACCAGGGAAAGGCACACGTTGCATCCACAGGTTGTGGATGCTTAGAGGTTTTCCAGACCAATTGGATAAAGTCCTGAGAAGGCTGGTCTGGTCTCACAGCTGACCCTGCTTTAAGCAAGAGCTTGGACTAACTGAAACTCTGAGGTTCCTTTCAACCCAAATTATCCTATGATTTTAAGTGGCGAGTTTTCGTTATGACATGCCTAACACGTATTTCTGGATCCATACAGCTGAAGAAGACAACCGGCTTATACAAAAAGTCAGTAAAGTCTTAGCCAGGATGTGTATTTTTGAACCAGACATATTTGATGCACAACATTTTGACACGTAAACCCAGAAATAGCTGAGCCATCATCATGTGTTTTTACAACACATTAACACAGATCCACATACTGAAATACATAGAAAAAAAACTAAGAAACAGCTTTGACTTTTTTGTTTTTAGATATGCATAGCATGAAAATCTCTTAGAGAGTGAATTTTGTTCTTTCTGTATTTTAGATAGGTCTATGGTGGCTTGTGGATTGTGAGACCGACCGGCTCCTTATAGAAGACCCCCCGATCCAGTTTGTAATACAACAAGATCTCTTAAAATTCTTAAAAAACTCCCAAAAACCAAAACCAAAAAAACCCCAAACAACCCACTTCAATTGCCACATACCACAGATTACTCATAACAACTATAAGAGCCTTTTGGAGTCATTGGTCCAGACACTTGAGTTGCTCAGTGGATTACAACATATTCAGGACTTACAGACTCTTCTGTAGCAAATCCTCTTTCTTGATGCAGGGATGAGAGATTAGCCTATTAATTACAACCTTAAAAATAATGCTACCTAAATCTTTTCTCTTGCAAATATCTATAATCATATATATTACAAACTTTAATCAGGTAACTATTCTGAAAGCTTCTGAGTGATGAAATCTAAATTAATGCCACACACAAGCCCAAAATATGCACTATAAAATGTGAAATTCTAGGGAGGAACCAATGTTTTCAGCAATCAGACACAAGAATTCATAAGTGAAAAATATTAGGAAGAATAAAAGTAGTCAGCAAAACTTAATAGGAGACCAGACTCTTCACTGTTTTATGCCATGTACAAAATGGAAGCACATTTGGGAAAATACATTGATTTGGCAGAATTTAACATTTATTTTGCATTCAGGAATGACTGATTAAACAAGGAGCAAGTGAACAAGCTATAGAATTTCATTTTTTTCATTTCTACTTATTTTTCATTTCTGTATTTTTCATTTCTACAGTGTATGTGAACAAGGATCAAGAAAACCAACTTTCCAGAGAGCAATGCTAACATAACTCCAGCTGTTTGAAAGACTGTTTGAAAGGTATTAAATTGACATAATACAGATTTCATGGTCAAAGAAATATTCAACTGCTTAATACATAAAGTAATTCAGAAATTTTTTAGTTTCTTAAACAGAAAGAGAATCTATACAGTTGTGGAGCTGCTTAATTTACAAAATGGTTGTTGTAAGCACCTCCAAACTCAAACCTTTTACATCCAAAGCTTCTGTAAGAGCAAATGTCCTCACAGGAAATTAAATGCAGGTTTGTTCCACTCTGGGCAATGGAGAGCTCTGTATTTACAACTGCTGAGTTTACTCTGATGAGTAATACCATCTATTTCAGTGGGACCATCCATAAGTAAAGAATTTGCACCCTAGTGTTTTTTGGGGGCCAAGTCATTTGTGTTTTAAGCATCACTTATTTTTTAATCCATTGCATCCATAAGGACTGCAGTCTCACTGTGCTAGACACTCTTTAAACACAAATACAAATACTAAAACTTACTCAGAACAGGGACTGTCAAAGATGTGATATAACAAGGAATAAAAAGAATGAACAGAGAATATCATGTCACAACAAAATGACTTAAAATTTAAGATTTTTAATAAACTATGCTCTGTTTTTTTTCCCAGATATGGATTACCAAATGTAAGTTTCCCCCTGTTTATGATGAGATGAAACCCTTAAAACAGACAGAAACAGTGAAGCTACTGGGAAAAGAGGGATCTCCAGCAGTAGAAATCTCAGTAAAGACGCATTCCTGTCAGCCATGGTAAGAATGAAGAAGACTCACCGTCCTTAGACACAACCCTGATAAAACAAAGCACAGCTCTCCAAGTTGTAGCCCTGCAAATCTGATTTTTAAGTGTGAGAATAATTTTGATATTAAGGCTCCTAAATTTTGGTACATATTTAAAGATTCCCCCTCCTTCAGAAGGAGAGAGTAAGGACTCTTATCCAGTTGCCAAACCACGGGCATCTAGTGCCATTTGAGACACACCAGGGTACTCTTCCTGCTGCTCAAGAAGCAGTTGAGTTTCCCATACATCTTGTGACATACACTGGCCTCACAGAAACAGCTGAGCACCCTAAGGCATGTCCAAGGGGCTGGCCATGTGTGTTTAGGTAACTGAACTAAGCCCCCAGTTAAGAGTCAGCAGAGGCTAAAAGGTATGCCAGGGGTATGTTTAGAAAGTTGTCCCCATATAGAAACTATACACACAGCCTCCCACACAGATTCCAGATTACAGCACTTTTGATACTATTCAACTAATAAGCACTTTGGCAGTTGATGTATTTATCACTAGATGTTAACCTAATCTCTATTTCCCCCGCAAAAAAACCAAACCCAAAATACAGGAATAACTGCAGAAATTACATCTTTTCACTGACTGCGGACACAGGTACACTTTCAAAGACAAATCTAATAACTATAGAAAGATGTTTCTCTACGAAAACTGTGCCATTTCCAGAAACCTTAAGAGGCTGCCTGAGCCAGAAAGAGTGTATCTGTTTGTATATGTATTTGCCTTTCATGGATTTTTTGCCACAAATTTGTTTCTTTTAGAACTTATAAGCATTTTCTTACAAAGTTTCATTATCAAATGTAAAACAAACAATGAAAAAAAAAACCACACCTCTTAATTTCACACTTCTTGCCTAATGGTTTACTTTGTTATTCCCCAATATCTGGGTTCTGAGTAAAACCATTACTTAGCTGTGTTCTCACATAATTTGTGATTTTAAATGTGTCATAACAGTTCTGAACGTCTCTTTTACAGGTGAAACATCCTAGTGGATTAAATCTTTTCTTGCACAGAAATATTCCCATACTTTTGAGTCGTCAGGTCACCCTCCACCATTTCCTTTCTTAGAGATTGGGAATAATTCTAGAAGAATTCAAGGTATGGGTGCGCTATGAAATTACAGAGAAGCATTTATATGTTTTTTGTTCTTCACTCCTTGGAAATTCTATTTAATCTTTTGACTCCCAAACACAGAGTCTACTTTTTCAAAGATGATGACTCCAAGATATTTTTCTGTGATGACAAAATCTAAGTCAAAGCTTACCATTTGTTATGGGTGGGGGTTTGTGGGGAAATACACAACCATACACACACATGTAATTTGTTGACTAACTGAGGTTATGTCATTCATAAAAACCCCCATGAATTTAACCTGCTATTTTACCTCCCATTCACTTAGCATTCTCATATCCTTCAAGTATTTTTCTCCTTTAGCTTCAAAGAAAGGTCTGCTGCAAAGCTTTGTAGCACATGGAACTTTAGCAACTCATTATTTACACCATATGCAAGTCATTTGTGCATGGACGTAAGTTCAAATGTTGGGGGGACCAACTGGTAGCTTCTCTGAACTGTGAAAAAAGGACTATTTATTTCACCATTTTTATTTTTCCTGTCACCTAACTTCCTTCTTATCCAGCAGCAGCAATATTACATTCAGCAATGTATCATGAGTCACATTTAGAGGAAAAACTAAACCTGAATTCCATTTTTATAGGGTCTGTTGTGGCATTAAATTCCGTGCAAGTGTACATTTGGTGACTCATGCTCAGAAGCAGAACACAATAGCTTTGGTACTTAAGTCAGTGCAAAGGTTATTTTTTCTACCTTATGTGTATGCTCAGCAGTGACCGTGCTCAAAAGGAGTCTTAGCTAAAGGCTCTGGCCCGTGATATTACTGACTTTTGCATGATAAAAAACTAATCTGAAGCTGAAGACATGATATGGGGAAGCATTTACTTCTTCAGAACGTGAATCAATTAAATAATTAAAACAAATATTTATTCTGGTCTTTTAACTATATCTTTCCTTACATACTCTCCCCTCACAAATCAAAAACTCCTACGACATATAGTACTATAATTTGCCATTTCTACTTGCTCCTCTTGAACTATTTAATATTCAATAAAATAAAGATAAATTTACATTCTGCAAAATGTAAATTTCATTTTTAATTGCATTTCAGTAAAGTGTTTTGAAATGTTAAGTGCAATTCAGAAAAAAAAATTGTCTACATAAAGCTTGAATACCTTATTCTGCTTTGTGACCAGAGTTACAGAAGGTAATAAACGCGTTACGTACAAAAGCATGTGCAGGGGCTGCTTTTTTAAAGCATCAGGCTACTTTCAAAGAAGGTTAAATCTAAGTGATAACATCACAGAAATTTAGGTTGAGAGGGACCTCTTAGTATCTAGTCCAATTCCTTTGCTCAAGCAGGGTCAGCTACAGCAGGTTGCCCTGGACTGCATCCAGATGAGTTTTGAGTGCATCCAAGGACGGAAACTCCACAACATCTCTGGGCAATCTGTGCCAGTGTTTGACTGCCCTCACAGTTAGAAGGAAACAAAAAAGAAAAAAGCACTTTTTCTTACATTCAGATGGAATTTCACGTGTTTTAATTTGTGCACATTGCCTCTCATTTTGCCAGCAGGCACTGCTTAGAAGGGCCTGGCTCCACTTTCTTTACAGCCTCCCATCGGGTATTTATACACATGTAATAAGGCCCCTGTGAGCCTTCTCTTCTCCAGACTGAGCAAACCCAAGCTCTCTCAGCCTCTCCTCATACCAAAGATGCTATAGCCTTAGACCTTAGCTTTTTCCTAGTTTTACCCATTTTCTTTCCCCTCTCTGAAAAAAAGTCACTCTCCTGTAGACTTTCTTCTCTACCGTCTCTACTATCTGGTTTCCTAGACGTACACTTACATTTCCCACAGACAAGCATGCTTCTTCATCTCCTAAATACGGTGACCATGGCATTACTAAGATCGATATCACACTGAGACAATGAGGCAGACTCTGTTTCCCTCTCACCACTGAGAGCAATAGGAAAAAATGGAACTGTCTACATAAACAGAGACTGACCAGCCACTGTGCCCAATCATTTATTTAAACTAATCACATCTGTAAGGCCCCTTCTACAGAAGTTAATTGTAGTTTCTTTACTTCTGCTAACAAAAAAGAATGTCCTAAATTCCCAGGTGATAGCTAGCATTTTCATCTGCATAAATGAAACTTTTCATCTGCATAAATAAAATGAGGATGTTTTAGCAACATGTTTTACATGTTAAAATGCATAAAAAAACTGCGAAAGAGAAACTTCCAATTATTGTCACGTCCTCCCAGTGCAGTCATAGCTCTCAGGACATTTTTAACAGGTTGTTTGCAATGCTCTAAACAAAAATCTTTGAGTAAATCCTCTGTCACAGTTTGAACTGAATAGTCAAAGGGTTAAATCAATCCTCAGATCCTTCGGCATAGTATAAAGTCTCAACATGAGTTTAAATCTGATGCCATCTGGCAAATTGCAAAAAGGAATTACAAGACCAAGAAGCACATCTGAATTCAAAGATATAAAATTTTCCCCTTCAATATACCCCGAAAAATATGGTTAAACAAGAAACATCAAAGATGTTTGCACAAAAAGCTAATGCCAGCACAAAAAGCTGTTTAATGACAGAATTCATTAATTATTCCAACAAGCAAGCACTACACTTTCAAATTATTGTTTTGCCAGACCAGCCCTGGCAGAAGAAGACCCTTGAAGATGGACATTTTTTCCTTGGATTACAGAGGGAAGAGATTTTAAGAGCATGATCCTGAAGTTACCCTTTATTAAAAAAAAAAAAAAGGAGAAAGAGGGAAAAAATAATATAGACAGCATCTATTAGCTACCAAGTTTTATGGAACATCTTTTTTATTATGATCTCTTTTTTTTAATTCATGCACAGTAATATAGTCTTTTGCATTAAGGTAAGTAAATAAACTGCAGAGATTTTTGTCCTTGATCACATGTCAAAGAAGCATCTCTGTTTCTCCAAAAGAAATTAAACCAAGCTTTCTGACTTTTTAGCTTTTAGGATGGGTAATTTGTATTTGTAATTATGATCAAAGACTGCATTTCCTTTCCAATGAAGAGCAGACAATTGCTCTCCTACGACTCAAGCTCATTAACACTTCCCCAGAACTCAGAGCCAGACTGTGGAACTGATGCACAGATAATAGTGCAGCTCAAGAGGAAAGTGCTCATCTGAAGGGTGTATCTGGCTTATTGGTATGACTTCCAAGCATCTCTCAGTCTTTCTTCTGAATAAGGGAAGTGTCGATTTTCACATTTTCTCTGGACAATACTGGAGCAGACTGAGGTTATACAAGAATGCATTCATAAAGGCTGGCGGAAGAGGAAGGCTGAGACGAGACCAAGTCTAACGGAACTGCATAATATAACCTTGGCAGGTGGTTACGCTCTGCTTTGCCCTCTCATTAGGCAGCAGACGATAGACCTTTGTTCACTGATTTGCAGCTTCTCAAGGCCAGGAAACAGGCAAGTAATTTAAGCCAATACAGTTTTACCTTCTATGCTTCCTAACATCTCCTTATAACATAAGCTATGTCAATTAGTGTACTCTAAACACTGGATGAATAGAAGTAAACACTGAAGTAGTTAAGAACTTAAGTGGTCATAAAGAAATGTGTAAAAAGACATCTGATTTACAACATCTGCTTTATCAGGTCTCGCCATTTTTTTAAATTCACTTTCATTCCTGTTTCAATCTCTGGTATTTCTCTCTTTCAGATGCAATCAGCTGCAACCAGATGTGCAGAAGTTGTGCAGGCCTTGGAAGTTTTCCAGATGAGTCTGGATAAAGCCCTGAATAACTTTGATTTGACTTCAGAGCTGACCCTGCTCTGAGCAGGAGGTTGCACAATGTAACCTCTTGAGGTGCCTTCCAACCTGATGCATTCACATTAAAATGAATGCAGCACTTCATAAGAGTTATTGTTTCTGCCTCTGCTGAGAAAAAGTCATAAAAACAAGTGCTCATTACTGCTGCGGGGGTCAGACGTCTATTCATTGAATCAAGTTTATCATATAAAACAAATTGTGATTATGAAGAATGCAGTGCTTTAATTGCACTTTCAAAGAAATAATTTTTCAGCTACAGCACAAGTGACAGTACCGTTTATCACCAGAGGAAAAGTGACAGCAGTTTCAAAACTGAAGTTATTTTATCTATTTACTAAATGGAAGATAATAAGTGTTAATTGTTGAAAGACTTTTGAAAAGTGGACTTTTGTGGTGCAGACTTAAGGCTACTGCCACACAAGATACTGTATGGAAATGACAGGAGGATCTTCAGAGTAAGATTCAGAGCAGCCCAGATGAAAAGATAAAGCTGCTTAAAAGCGGCACTAGATCAAGACAGGTTTTCCTGAAATCCTACAGTCAAATTCCTAATTCTAGGTTTTAGGGAAGCAGGACCACTTTGCCAGAAACAGTAGCAAAACAAGAGTAATATATATTAGGTCTAAATAAATGAAGCAGGATTTTAGACATCATGACAAGGGACTAACAGATTTACACTTGCACTGCCTGTGCTATGAGCATGAGATGGCTTTAGTTCAGATGCCAGAGAGCCATGTCATTATCACAAGATGTCCCAGCAGAGAAATAGGTCAAACTTCCTCAAGCATGGAGCAGCCCTTAAGATGAATACTTGGCTTCAAGTTTGGAGGGGTCTTATCTCTGTAACGAGACAGCACAGCTGGTATCCATTTGTATATGTTCCTATACCTATGTCCTTTGTGGTCTAGTGATTAGGACATATACTGCTTCTGCAGTACAGAGGGAATTTTCAATGGTTTAGGTTGTCATGCAGTAATTGCTAGTAAGAGATTGGTATATAGTAAATCTATGGTACCTTTTTAGCAGGTACCTAGCAATATCTAGCACCAACTGCTCCTATCTCTACATATAAGAAAAGCATTGAGTTAGATCAAAAATTCAGTTTAACTCCTTTACCTGACTGTAAGTGCATGATATTGGGAGACTACCTTTTAAATGTTTGGGCGAAGGTCCCTTTCAACCTGCATCACCCTATGGTACTAGGAAGAGAGGTGAGGTGTGCAGCCCTCCCCCCAGAAGGCATGGCAATCTACTTGATTGAGCCACCCACAGATTCTCAGTCTGACACACTAAATGTTATGACTTCACCTAAACCACATTTTGCCATGCTTTATAAGGTCTCTGTGCTGTGTCATACAACAGCACAATCCAGACATTTCTGCTTCTATACAGAGAAACTAATTTTTCATAGACTCTAGCAAAGCTACTTAAAAGCTTAATACTGAACTTTTCAGAATTGACGCCTGAGATCTGGTTGCCAAACAGAAACCATAACAGATGCAAAGAAGCTGACTCCAGAGAACTAGTCAGGGTCATCTCCTGGAAATGTGCTCCAGTGAATTAAGATGACATTGAGAATTTCTACGCTCCTACTTTCAAGTCAAAAATAGGCAGCATGCTGATATACTTCAGAATGTACTGACGTGGTAGCCAAAATACAACATACTACAAGTTACAGCTGTTATGTCCCCCTGGAGCTCAGTTACCAGGCATAATTTATAGTATAACCCATAATCTGTGCCAGAACTTCAGTGTCAGAAGTTGTAATGAGCCAACTAGGAGCCTCCAATTCCTCTTAATGGGCAGAGCTCAAATTAAATTGAATACTCAGATCGTATCCCTCTTCCAACTAGAACAACACCTCCTCTCTGTAGTCCTGTTCAACATCTGGAGTACTATCCCTCCTTCTCATTAGCCCCATCCCTGTACAACACCCATTATGTTCTTCGTTAGCTATTCTTAACAGACGTGACACCTTCCCACCCCATCTGACCACATTGCTTTTAAAGTTTTCACAACACTGAATAATTGTTAAGGGAAAAAAAAAAAGTGCAAAGGACACAAAGCCTAGAAGAAGCTAATTATAGCACTATATCTGACAAAGCAGGATGCGTTCATGTGTGAAGTGACCTGTGCATATTTCCTCTGTGAGCTCCCCACAATGCTTCCTGCATACAACTGCATGGTAAGTGAGCAAAGACAGAAGATATTCTTTTGATAAATCAGTGAAGCTGAGTCAGTATCCAGTATTTATTATTTGGCGGAAAGCAGACAGCTGGTTTACACCTTTGAGAAAGCAAAGAGAAAGCATCAGCAGAGGTGATATAGCCAAAGACAGCAAATGTAGCATGGATAGCACAGATCAGAAGGTGCTGGACTCAACTCATTCATTATGTGCATGAATTCAGGAACACTAAAAGCAGATACCTTTTCATAGAACCATAGAATAGTTTGAGCAGAAGGAGACCTTAAAGGTCATCTAGTCCAGCCTCCCCTGAAGTGAGCAGGGACATCTTCAGCTAGATCAGGTTGCTCAGAGTCCCACAACCTGACCTTGAATGTTTCTAGGGATGGGGCATCTACCACCTCTCGGGGCTATCTGTGCCAGTGTTTTACCACTCTCATTGTTAAAAATTTCTTCCTTATATTTAGTCTAAATCTACCCTCTTTTAGTTTAAAATCATTATGCCTTGTCCTATTGCAACAGGCCCTCCTAAGATGTCTGTCCCCATTCTTTTATAAGGCCCCTTTAAGTACTGAAAGGACACAATAAGGTCTCCCAGGAGCCTTCTCTTCTCCAGCCTGAACAACCACAACTTTCTCAGCCTGTCCTTGTAGCAGAGGTGCTCCAGCCCCCTGATCATTTTTTGTGGTCCTCCTCTGGACAACAGATCCATGTCTTTCTTGCACTGAGGGCTCCAGAGCTGGACACAATACTCCAGGTGAGGTTTCACCAAAGTAGAGTAGAGGGACAGAATCACCTCCCTTGACCTGCTGGCCATGCTGTTTTTTTAATGCAGCCAAGGATATGATTGGCCATATGGGCCACCAGTGCACATTGCTGGCTCACTTTGAGCTTTTCGTTCACCAGTACTCCCAAGTCCTTCTCAGCAGGGCTGCTCTCAATCCCTTCATCCTTCAGGCTATATTGACACCGGGGGTTGCTCTGACCCAGGTGCAGGACCCTGCCCTTGGCCTTGTTGAAATGCATGAGGCTTGCATGGGCCCACTTCGATAGCCTGTCCAGGACCCTCTAGATGGTATCCCATCCCTCAGGTATGTCAACCACTCAGCTTGGTGCCATCTGCAAACTTGCTGAGAGTGCACTCAATCCCACTGTCTATATCATTAATGAAGATATTAAACAATACCGGTCCCTATATAGCCCCCTAAAGGACACCACTGATCACTGACTTCCACCCAGACATTGAGCTGTTGACTCCTGAATGCAACTATCCAGCCAATTCCTGATTGAGCAAACAGTCCATGGAGATATGTTTATGAAAAAGATGAGTTCCCTTATTTACTGCTTACTCTTATTCATAGGCTGGTTTTGTTTGTGTGTTTGTTTTGCTTTTTTGTTGTTGTTGTTTGTTTTTTTTTTTAAAGATCTCTTTTTGTTCCCTTGTTTGACATGCTTCACTGTAAGTAAGGAACATCCACTTTTCACCTACAGCAGGGCTCCGGGGCTCTTCAGTTCAAACAATCTGTCACAGGTTATTGTATCAGAGCCATGAGATGCCTGGCAAGCAAATAAAGGTCACACTTCACCATGAAATATTTATAAGAAACATACCTGCAGAGTAATCCTTGCACTGAATATGCATCCTAAAAATGGGATGTGGCTTCCCCTCATAGGCTGCAGCATAATGATTATAGGTCACCCCTATCAGGCTACTTGCATATAATCAATGCATAACCAACTCTGAATGGATATATAAAGGGTCTGTTCATGGATACAGCCAGGGATGGAGACTCATGCCCAAATTAAACCTGATCTAGGGCACAGTCCCTGGACTGCACTCATCCACCCTGTGAAACTGCTTTAACAGTTTCTGGAGTTGGTTTAACCTGGGCCACTCTCAAATCATTCCCAGGCAAAGTGAGGGATTGGTGTCCATATGCACCAAAAATTTAACCCCTGCATTTTAAAGGATAAAAGAGTTTTAATGGCAAAGACAGAAGCTCCTCAGTGGATGGCCTCAGCTGCACAACACAGGTATAGGTAGTTAATTACAGCACAGTGTAAGAGATCAACTGCCTTACACCAATTTATTTTCCACAGAAAACGTTTTGGAGTTATCTTAGCAGCTGCTCAGGAATCTCAGTTCACAGACCGTGGAAGGCTGCTGAAGGCATGACACAAATGCGACTTACATCCCTTTATCACTTTGGGAGCGTTAAAGTGCTGTCAAGTACTAAATACACTGAACAATCATGTCTGATGGTTGTCTGATTAAGCTAGCCGCTGGTTTTGGTTTAATCTTGATGTCATACTGCAAGAAAAAATGAGCAATTTTGTATTCACTTGCTTATTTTTGCAATATACAGTAAATAATGAACAGGGTCACATTTTCAAAATAAAAAAAGAATATTATACCTAGTCCCATGGGGGAAAAAATAAACCTGAAAGTTGTTATGAAATGAAAAACACCCTATACTTAGGAAGCAAGGAGCAAATGAAGGTCACGCTTGTCACCTAAATTCTTGCATATAAGTTTTTAAGCACTTGACTTTGCAGCTTGTAATATTCTTTCAATGCATCTTTTAAATTTATTTATTTATTTTTTAAATCAACAAAAATCCTACTGTCAAGACCAGTTCTAGTGGAAAAAAAACATTTCAAAACAGTAATTTCTGACTGATAGTTCTCCTTCACATAGTAGAGAAATAATCAGGAAAAAAAGCTCAGACTATAGAAAATGAAAGGTTTCCCTGAAGGGACTGAAAACAAATACAAAACAAAGGAAGCCACATGTTAAAAATAACAGAATAGATAAAGAGAAGAATGAGACTATGAAGACTGGAAACACCAACAGAAAGCAGGTACAAACACAAAGGCCAGAAAAACCCCATGGGAGCTTGAGAAAAAGAACTTTAAACTGGACACAAGGGAGGCTGGCAGAGCGTAAGTACATATGAATAAAGGACCTCTGCCTATAGAGGTGGATGCTAGGACAGTATCAGTGGAAAGTCTAAAACATGTTTTCCCTGTTCTTCTTCCTTTGGCATCTGTCACTGATGGAGACAGAACTCTCTGCTCCACGTGCCTTGGTCTGACTCAATATCATCACCCCTATGTTCATATAATCCCCTTGTATGCAGGCTGAAAACTAAAAAGGAATACTTTATATAGAATAGATGATTATGGCCTACCCTGAAACCATAAACAAACCAGCCTGACATCGTCTTATCCAGTTCTTCAGGGAATTAATTATTAATGCCTTGAAAGCTATGTAAACTACTACACAGAAATTGCACACCCACACACACATAAGCACGCCTATGACAGATGGGTAGAAAACAAGCTTCCTAGATTAAAAATGAAGAATATCTGTGGAAACATGAAAATTGTTCTCCAAACCTCCATCACTTTCTGTAACTTAGTTTAATAACTTTTACCCCATTACATATATGTGTGTATGTATGGATAGATAACGGTGTATATATGCATACATATGTATGTATATATAAAATACAATATTTAAAATACTTTTTAAAGATTATTCTCAAAAGTTAGAAAAAAGCCTAAAAACATTTAAATGGGATTTCTAGCAAGGTCACCTGGTGCCCTGTTGGTGGAATAAGAGACTCTCAACAGCAATACAGTGGGTATCGTTGCACCTTTCCAGGTCTCTGATACAAGACTCCTAGGGTCTTTCAGTTTGTCTCAGTGAAGACTGGGGACTATTCTGCCAGGCAGCTTCTGACATCCTCCTCATAATGGGTTCTCTATTCTCATCAAGAAACAGGCAACTACTTAAAATGCCATGTGCTTTACCATTCTGACAGGTTTTTTCTGTTACTATTTAATTTTTAATTCCTTTTTATTTATTTTTATTACAGGATCATTTGTGGACTGAGAGACAATGTGCTCAAAATGCCTGTCAAAAGGCTCCGCTCTGTTTTTGGCTGCATTCTTGGCCAGAATGGCTGTTTTGAGCACAGGATATCTTCCTGCTTCTAAATATATGAGCACCTCATGCTTAATAACACAGAAGTTATCATGGTTATTGCTGTAGTCAACAGGGAAATTCACCTCCAGTGGACAAATACTGACATTCTAAGCAGATGGACTGACTTCCTGCAAAAACGACATCCCTCCATTAAATACATAGAGAGTGGCCGAATGAATAATTTACACAAGATGCTTAACTTTTTCATGGCTAGAGGCAGAACAGATTAACCTGAGCTTCAGACCGCAAGAGAGATCAGAGTTTCACACCCTATGAAGCTGGTTACTGAATGGCTGCTACCCCCAAGGGTAAAGGTTTTTTCTTTTATCATCTTGCATGATAGGCTTATGTTGCAGGCTCTTACTATTTCATTTACAATACTTAATTTTGGTGTGTTTAATAAATTATCAAGAATCAGAACAAGAATTTACAAATTTAAGAAGTAATTCTACAGTGTGGAGAAATGATCTTGTACAGTTCTTTGAGTAGGCATGAAGCTAAATAAGGGACATGTATCAGTTCTTTCTCTGGTCTGAAATGCACATATCTTAGTGCTAATAGGACAGTACAGGTAGAAGAACCAGATCAAAGTTTAATTCAAGGAACCTGTGGCTAGAGAAGCAAACACTTTTGTCTATAATATTATCTACCTAGTTTACAACACCCTTCATTAGCTGTTATTCACAACTACATTGGATGGTATTTTCCCACTGCTGTTACAAAACAAGAAAGGGTCTGTTTCTTTCCAGAACAGCCATGGTACACAATTTTAAACATCGGTTTTGCTCGAGCTGAACAACCCAAAGGAAGGACACCCGCAGGTGGAAGTGACTGCCAGAATGTCATGCAGAGAAATGACATTCAAAAGGCAACTCATCAACCACTCTAGATGGCAAACAAGCATGATACTTTAGGGCATCAACAACATTGCCCATCTCCTATAAAGGCATTTTTGCCAGAACATTTACCTAATTTAAAAGCAAGAAAAATTCACCTCAGATGGTGACAAACTGGGAAGTCTCTGAATCCAACCCACAGTTTTCATGACTATGAAGGCCCAAATCAATATAAAAATACACAGTTCTCTAGGGAGATTGTTAAAGCACGTGTGAATATTCTCACAATTCAGTAATTACTTAAGTTCTCTCACCTATTTTTTCATGATTAAAAAAAAAAAGATCACCTAGTTTATGATAGTAGAAGAAAAGTTCTGCTTTTCAGAGGTTTGTATGTCTGTAAAATAGTAAATTCTTAGAATAGCAATTCGTTGTTGCACCAAGAATCTACTCACAGTTACAATATCACACTGATACTAAGATTAAAAGCAGAAATAACATGCCGGGCAAAGTATCTCAGCAGACCTGTGTGTAATATGTGTCATGCCAGTACTGAAAATACATGGAGAGGATTAACTAGCAAAATCACAAAATGCAAGTGCAAAACATAAAATACATAAATACATCCATTCAGCTGCAGAGAAAATGAAGACATAGCAGAAGTTTGTTTTTTTTTAAAGGATATTTCTTACTTTAAAACAGAAGCTCCTTGCCTTTCAAGAGGGAAAGATTTGCAATTGACTTATCTCTAATAATGTGCACATTTAAAATGAAATCATCAAACCTTGCATGTCCAGGAAATGTCACTGTTTTCACATTATAAATGTAACATTTACAGCTATGCACTTATTAATATTCTATTTCTGGTCTGATATCACTGTGTGTTTTGAGAGAGCTACGAGGGAGGACTAGGATAAAGGAACAACTGCTTCATTCCTGCCTGGCAGTTCCTATGCTCTTATGAAACTATCATCTGTGATTATCAGCCTGTTTTTAAATATAATCTACTGAGGGTAGAATGTGATTTGCAATATTAAATGGCATCAATGTAATCATGTAGCTCAATTCCCATGTGCCCCTTTGAAAATCTGCTCACTTTTGTACTTAAACTCCTCTTCCCCTACAGAACAGAGCATTGATTCTTCTTCTTTAGCAAGATGAATCCCTTCCCATGTGATTTCACATGTCAGTCTATTCTAATCACTTCCAGCTGCCTCGGCTCATCCAAGCACAGTGCAGGCATTCCAAAGGGCTATGAGATCCTTTCCTTTAGGAACTCCACTGGATAGGAAGCAGATTACTTTGATGACTCCAAGACATCGATAAGGAGAAGACATTTCCAGAATACTAACCTGCTGTTGACAGAAATAATACTAAAAACATAAATGCCTGTTACACTGTCTGACCTTCTATATGCTGGGTGCTTTCCAAACTCTTTTTTCTTTTGACTGATTTACTGCTGCACTAACTAGTTTGACAGAGGAAAGCCAGTATTGTTTCCTACTGCCCAAACAATGTTGAACAAGGTCAGGATTCAAATAAAACCATGGCCGGGGAGAAATCCCTCAGACTACATGAGAGCAAGCAAGACCTGATTTTGTGTCTCTGTGTGTGTGTGGTTTTCTTCATAGGGGATAACTAATTTGATTTTTTTTTGCTGAAGTATTTTGCCAACCATACACATAAAAAGTAAACACAAACACATACATACATTATTTGCACATATACATATATGGATGTGCATAGATATACGGATTTTTAACTAGTTGGAACACTTCTCTGATCTCTATGGTTTGGTAATAGCTTTCAATTTACAATTATTTGTGAATGATATTGAACTTGATATTTACCTTCTCCTGTAGCTCACCATTGAGACTATTAAAATACTATACTACTAATAATACTAAATACTACTAATAAAACCAAGCAGACATATTTGACATGACAGAATACATATTATCCTCATTACCTTTAAAAATACTGTTTTTTTTTTTTTTTTTGCTATTTCTACAAAACAACATGTAAGCATTCAGTTTTGCCACAAAAGAAAAAAAACCACCTCATTAAAACTTAGTTGTAAACGCTGCTTTTCTAAATAGTTTATTTTATGGTTTCTGAGAATTAACCATAAAGGAACTGTTTTCAGGATTACTTCCTATCCTTAATGGATATCCATATCCATTAAGAATGTTGCTGATTCAGCTCTTTTCTACGATTTAAAATCTGAGTTTTTCTTTTCCTTCAGTCTCCCAAAGGGATAACTAACTATATTTTGGAAAACGGGTTGGCTGTCTGCATGTAGATTGTATGTTTATTTATTCTTTACTACTTTTTCACTAGTACAAGAAACACACTATGAACGTATGCATCCTACATATACTTTACCACATATTATGTAATGTATACATTGCATGTATGTGTATGTACATATGTGTGTATATATGCATATACACATGCACACACAGTCGGAGCACTAAAACATTGTATTCAACCTCTTTACCTTCATGTTTTTCCCCTCAGACAAAAAGAGAACCTCACTACAATGGTTTCCTAACTGTTTTTTAAATACACCGGCACCAAGGGATGAGAACACCCCAGGGAAACTTCGTCTTGGATGATCACAGGTTATAAATACCAAGGGAAAAGAGATCCTCACTCGATGTAATACGTTCAGCTCCAAGAAAACTGTGGAGTGACATCAGCTGAGGACCTAAGGCATTCACATTGATGAAAGTAAACTGCTTTAGCTCTAATAAACTTTATCTAAAATCATCAATTAAATATAGATTAAATTTACTACCAAGAATTATGTCAAAAGCACTAATTGAGCTTAAGACAGTTTTTCTACATGCAGCTGCTTCCACAGCAGCTTGTATCCTAATCTCAAATATCTCATGCCCCAACTTCTTATTTCTCAAAATGACTGTAAAACTTACCTGCACAGCTCTCATATCACAGTTACATAAACTTATGTCCTCAACATGGAGAAAGGTGTAAGCCAGCCTCTTTGGTGTTTCGCATATGCTGTAAAGGGGAGGTCAGCATGATCACTATACCAGGAAGAGAGAAGACCAAAAAAAAACACCGAACCAAAAAAAAAAAATGGTAGTGATTTCCTGCCAGTCGTAGATTTCCATACTCTGTGCTTTTAGGCAACAGAAAAGAATAAACAGCCGACTGTAAGGGACCAAACACTGAAGCACATGTTTTCCTGAAGTATCTCTTCATTTGGCAAGACACTTGTGCTGATCATAATTTAGGTAGGATCCAAATTCTGTCAATTAGGTTGTGGGTCTTTTTGTTTGTTTAAGAAAACAGCCAGTCTTCTATCTCAGCCATTTGTTCTCCTTCAGCAGGAGTTCTTTGTTTGCTGTAACGCTTGGTAAATTATTATTAAGCACATTCAATAATGAGTTGGAACTGTGGTAGAAATGCAAAAGCAGAAGTGATTTCTAAGTGGGTGTAATTACGCTTAAGCAAGTCTAAATGGGTTTCACCTTCAGTGCAACCATAGGTAACGGAAAAGGGTTACAACTTGTGCGAGTTAACATAAAATGACAGAATGAATCAGTACACCCTGAAGTTATTTGCTTTTCTCACTCCACTTTTCCAACCGACATGCAGGTTTTGCCATTTCAAGCTCTTTTCTGATTACGGGCCAGAAGTCAGATGTGCCAATTATGATGAGTAACTCCCTGTAACTGGTTGGAGTTGGTAAAGCAGCTACATGAAAATACCAACAATTTAACTCATCACAGAATCCGTACAAAACTTCCGATAGCTGATCTCATGAAGTATCCCGACTGCATCTGCAGTTGTAAACTAGTTTTGTGCGAACAAAAAATGCAAACTATCAGTACAAGAAGGGAGCTCTGTGGGACCAAGAGAACTACTCCCAACAGTCCCACAGTCCATGAAATGAAATAAATTTCCTGTCTAGGAGGTTGGTAGGTAATATTGAGGTAGTAGGAAACAATTGTTAGTGGTCCACTGGATGCTAATTTCATTAATAATGACAGTTCCTTTATCTCTAGATAGTTGGACACCATCATGAATATATAATAATAATGAAAAAAACATATCTACAAAATACTAATTTATGTAATAGATATGTCTTCTATTCTATTCTGCAATTAGTTTAAGCTGCCACGAAGTAACTGAAAAAATGCTGCCATCTCGATGCACTAGGATATCTGGTTTCTATTCCACAGGCACAACTGGCTACATACAGGGTCAGGAGGTGGCAGAATCTTGCTGTGATTGTGCAACAGCTGAACTCAAGCACAGATTTACTGAAAGGGTAACAGAGCAGAGTGTAGCCATCCATTAACAGTGACAGGTGGGATATTATGGTATGGTGTTAGTCTCTACGTTATGCCTTCATCTGGAATGGGATTAAGTCCTAAATATCCTCACTTGAAAGAAGACTGTTTTTCAAATAACAAGGTACCCTAAAAATTAATTGTGGCTTCCGAGTTTTGAAAGCCAAGAGTGTCACTAAATCAAAAGCTTTGTTTTATCCAATGCCTCTTCTCGTTCATCAAAAGAAAGGAGAGAAAGTGACTGCTTGAGATAATCTTTCACTTACAATAAATCTAAATCAAGGAAAAAAAACCCTTAAATTGAACTCTGAAGCATCATTTTTTTGTTAAAACACAGCTTCTTCTTCTGCATGTCACATCAGATATACTGTTACATTCACCCTAAGAGATTTTGCTGCCCTTTATGTAACTATCCACCAGTTCACCAGATATTTTATCAACCATACTGACAACCAAAAAACTTTTTTTTTCAACAGTGCACTAACAAAAACTTCACACTCACAGTCTGTGTTATAATTTTATGTGTACTAATGTGCTTCTATAAAGGCTACATGTTATTATAAATGCTGTGGGAATTAAAAAACAGACCATCCATAGTCACACTGAACTTAATGTGTCAATAGTCTTTCAAAAATGTCAACACCCTCTGGGGTGAGAGTGGAACACTTAACTTATGTAAGATACTTTCATGTCCCAAATTCCCAAGTGACATGAAATAATCACTTCCTTTGCTCTTTATATGAGTAACTCCAATCAGTACATCAATGTTTCAGTAGCCAGGATGAATACAGTTTAGGAATACACTGCTTATACTTGCACTGGAATTCTTTTTAAAACAAGTCCATCTGGTGAAAAGCATCTTTTGAAATACAAGGAAAAAGAATGGTTTGTTATGGAGAAAACATTTAATTGAGAAAAAAAAAAACACAAACCCAACTGAAGTATTTGTTAGCATTTTCACCACAATGCTGCTTATAAACCTTTCTCCCCAAAGAACATGTCAGATTATTCAGAAAATCTAAAGCCACCAAGGACAAACTTTGAAGCAGGAGAAGACCTGCTATAAGGTGTTGATGTAACATGTTTGATGGGAGAAGTATTCCTCCTGATACACAGATTAAGAGAAGTTTTCATTAAAGCACTCTTAGTGCTTTAATGCTCATAATAATCACCAGGCATTCCTTACAATAATCTTTTGCATAACTGGATTATGGTAAAATCTGAAATCATTCTACATCACTAAGTAATCCAACACTTTATCATTATATTTGAACCCTAAGAAGACAATTTTACCATGGAATGCCTGCTTCTGTGTTTATTTGCTGTTAAGGGAGGGATATGGGGTGTGTTTGAATATTCTATTTTTTACTAAAGAAGTGCTTATCAGCAATTTATATCAAATTTTTATTGAAGTTTCACTACATTATTTGACAAAAGATGAAACTTCTCGTTATCTTGTTTAACGTGACAGTTACATTTTGACCAAAATTATTTAGCAATTCATTTTATTCTTCAGAAAATCTCATAGTTTTTTTCCATCTTACTCTTTTTTTCTACTCCTGTATACATACCTATTGCTTATCTTCCTCAATAAGTACAAACACCTATTGAAGTACATTTCCACTAACAATATATCAATATTAACTCATACTCATTCTGTTACAAGTATTACAAGTAATTTCAATTGATAAACTTTTTTTTTTTTTTCTCAATTTTATCATATTCTGTATACGAAGAGATTACTGGTTGAAGTGCTAACAACTCTGCTGCCAGGGTAAATGTTTTGCCTTCTTCAGTGTGTAGATGCTGAATTGAGGAAAAACTAGTATTAAATAAATAAAAGCTAAGAATAAATTTTACCAGATTAGGAAGTTAACCTATATTCATTATGATGTATATTGTTATAATTACCATGCATTTCTTTCTAAAGTAATTTCAACTTCAAAAATTTCTATCTCAGAATTTTTTTCTCCCCTTTAAACCAAACTGACCTCTGAATTACAGAGGTCAAAATTAGTAACTATGGCTGCCGGCCATTAAAAATAAAATTAACTAATACTTTCACAAATCTCTCTAAAGATACCTACTGGATGCCATGCGATTTATTCTTTTGCTAGTTGGTAAGTATTTCTATTGTTATTTCTGGGTGGAGTGACACTCTCCCTAAACTGTGTTCAAACATAATTGTGATGAAGATACTGATTTGATCTTCCTTTTTAAATTTGCTGAGAAATCTTCTCTTAGATTAAGGTCCTAATCTGTTCTCAGTGTTATCATACTCATTGTCAGATATAGAATTAAATAACCTCATTAGTACTTCATACATTGAATAGCAGGAAAAGATACTGATCTGTTTTTGTCTAGATATTTTCCCCTTCCTAGAAACTCATCCCTAAAGAGCCAAGCTCACAGCCACATCAAAATTAGTGTCCTCAGAGACAGAAAAAGCAGGTTATGTAGAACCTGTTTTGGTTATGTAGAACCAAACCCAGTATCCCTAGAGCTGGGACTGGTAAGGAAAGAGAGAAAGCCAGAGACCACATAACAGCAATTCCAACAGTTTTTGATATTATTCTGAAGTTCCGCTAGTTCTTTACTTGACACAAGCAAAACATGCAGCAATCTCTGCTCCAACCATCCTTTCCAGACCTTCTTGTCTTTATAAACAAGCTGTTCATTTCATTGAATTTTACCTACATATAACAATTTTATGCTAATGATATCAATCTGGGCTTTTGATACTTGCCTGATGTGGTTTCAAATTTATTTTCATCATTCAATAGAGGCTGATTTAGTTATCAAACTACTCGATTACTTAAAACCAATCTATTAACAAGCAAAATCTAGACAGTCATTCTGCAATCTAGGTAGCTCTTATCACTCCCAGGGAAATCATTCATACAGTTAGATTCCAAGACTGAAACTGTTCTCGTCGTTGCACTAGGCAGGTGCCTAATGAAATATCCCGACTTAGAGTCAGTTTCACTTTCTTTGTTTCCAAATTGTGTTCCAGTTACAGAAAGCAAACATTTGTAACACCATTCTCAGTTTCTCCCTTACTCTTCCACTTAATCTCCTGGCTGTTTTTTTGTGGGTTTGTTTCTTTTTCTTTTTTTTTTTTTTTTGAGATTCATCAAAAGCAATAGCAAAAGAGCTATGAGTCCCCACCAAAAAGCATAGCCTAATGCACATGTTTTAGTGGTGCGACAGCATTCTGCTAAATGTTTGGTAATTTGCAAAACTGACCAAATAGCAGGAGATCATACCCTCCCCAGCTCCTTTACTGAACTGTTGCACTCTTGCCCAAGTGATTTCTAGTATAACTAGTGACACCATACTTCTTCATCTTTCCTTTTTGACTTTGTGTTCAGAGGGAGAATTTGTTAAGGACTAAGGTGCCTAGTTCTAGACAGCTAAAACACACCAGATTTCAGTTCTGTGTGTTCTTAAATGCTTTATTTATGCAAAAGTTTGCATGGTCTATAAGAAAGATGTACCTCCCTTAACCTTGCTCTGTCTGGTAAAGTCTCTGTGGCCCAGTCAGAGGCTTGAGCTACCAGCGTACTAACATCAATTCACCACATTAATACAGAGAGGTTCATGGCAATGAAACCTATGTCTACTGGTTTTGAGTTTTTTCTTTCAGTGACAAAAAACTCACTGGTTAAAACATTCACTTTTTTCAAATTCTCAATTACTGACAGAACTTTATTCAACAAGCAATGCATGATTTTGGGGAAGCCTATAAATTACACCAGTAACTTACTGGGCAGTTTGAAAATTGAGTAGAAAGCACATAACTATTTCCCCAACTCAACTTGTACTACCATTATTGTCATTTCAGTAAAGGAAGAAACACAGTCAGTATATTTTTTGCCATTAACTTGTACAACAATGTATAGATATTTAGTAGGAAATCACAACTTCTTTTAATTCCAACAGCAACACCGCTGAAATTGCTCACAACTGGCTCATCCCAAACAACTCTGCAACAACTACAAAATATGTGATATGGTTCCCCTTATCCTTCCTAGGACTGGAGTGGCCCATATCAAACACTTCTTCAGATAAATTATTAGATTTACATGGAATCTGCTGAACGGTACCAAAAGATGACAACATCTAACAGATTCACAATCTCATTTGCCACAAGTTTATGGAAAAATGTCAGCTCTTTAACATTTTGAGATATTTTACTTCTCTTTGAAGGAATGCTACTTATTGCCTAATTCTGATCTCATACTAAGTATCTCAGCAAATACAAATGCTGTCAAATTTTTGTTATTTCTCAGAGCAAACTGTGTAAAAAGATTAAGTATAAAGAAAAAATGAGAAAAGTATGTTTATGGATAAAAGAACAAGGCATGGCATAAAATAGCATGGACAGAAAATAAAATTTTAATAAAACTATATATAATGTTACTGGGGTTTCAAGTCATTAAATATTCATAATTTCTGTATCTTGAGAATTGTTGTATTCCCAAGCATATAAAATTTCAGTCCGCCAGCTACAATCCTAGCTTAGAGTAGATCATTTCACTTTCCTGAACTATTTTGCAAGCACTATTAATGATTTACTTGATAAATGCTTCATAAGAAAAACTGTAACATGTATTTTTTATTTATTCAACTGAAGAGCCTCTAGCTCCAGTTGTATGGTTCAGATTGAGAGAAATCAAGAACAGCAAAATACAGCAGCATGACACCTTGGTTATTTCCTTGCCAATAAAAATATCGCTATGCAGTATAAATCACTGTACTCTGCCATTAAAGCCAATAGCATATGATGCTGTTCAATAATAATCAATCCATGGCTGACCATTTAATATCTCACCTGGTTTATAAATGTCTATGTCATGTTATTAAATGCCAAGTCATAAATGTTACACTTAAGTAATACATAAAGTCAAAGTTTAAATCCAGCAGATTACTATAATCCATTCAGGAAAGTTTTCTGATTTTTTAATTTTATTTTGGTAATCCACCATGTCATTGCCTAGTTGTAAAAAAAAGAAACATCTAGTAGCTTGTAAAGAATATAAAACTGTACACTTTGTGCTCACTGATAATGCTTTGTTCACATTTGCAAATAGGACATATGGATTCAAACGAGATTGGAGATCGCAAAATATGACAATCAAACACCACTTTATTTCACTTCCAATCGCGTTTAGGAAAGGCTGCAAGGCATTACAGAAAGACTTAAGGTAAACTGAATGGAGAACACAAAGTAAAACAAAGTTCAGAGCCCGTGCAAGGACACACCTGTTCTCTTTATGTCAAATGAAAACTGCATCACCAAAAAATTGGGACCCCAAACATCAAAACTTGTCAAAGAGAGAAAGGACAGTGTTTGCAAGGTGCAGGTGAAGATAACCAAACTACAGGTTTCTAAATCTGTTCCAGAATACCCCTGAAGGTCATGCAGAATAAAATAAATAACCAGGTTCTAAATTACTTTGAAGCACCCAGAAAATAAACCTCAAAATTAATAAGGACATCTGAATGATTGATCCCTCACAACCAATGGGTAGCTAAAAAAAGCAAAACCAAAAGGTTGATAATGAAGCTACTATGAAGCTGAAAATACTAGTTTACCATGTTAAATCCAAGGATGCCCATCACCTGTAAATTCCCCTCAGCTCCCTGTGTTCAAACACAGGGAACTAACACTCAAAAATAGTCCAGAAACAGGTGATAAAAACAAATGTTTCAGTGGTTGTAAAGACTCCTACACACAGAGCCTTTGAACAGGCTCTGATTGCTTAAAAAGGAGCTGAAAAACACTGCACTCACAACTGATGCAAAATGATCAACGAAACAGTCAGACCTGGCTCCACAGGCAAAATAAACAGTTGCCCTTGGCAACAGGCTAGCAGGAGCAGCAAAATGGCTGTGGTCCTCCTGCGTGCCGGGTTTGTGCCACAAACAGGGAATGTCACGACTACTGCTGGTGCTGCTGCTCCTCTCCTCCTCCTTCCTCCTGCTAATCCAGCACTGGGGGCAGCTCACCAGGGATGCAGCACTTGTCTGCTCTCACTCTTCCCTCCTCCTCTTCCTCTGGCCTCCCTTTCTTAGGGAAGCAAAAATCTGCTGCCTGCAGCTTATTCTGGAGAAAAAAAAATGCTATGCACTCTAATTTACACTTCCTTTAAAAAGCAAAAACAAATGGCCATATCATGAAATTCAGGAAAAAAAAAAAAAAAGCCTAGCCCTGGTACAAACATACATCAGTAAATTTCAAAAAGATAATCCAGATAATTCACTAGCAGAACATATTACCAAGCTTCCAAGAAGATTTTTACACGGCAAAATAAAAATAATTTAAAAAAAACCCTCAATGTTTCGTTCTTGTTCATTAGAAAACAAATGTGCACAGGAGTCTGGAGAACAAGTTTTATGAGGAGTGGTTGAGAGAACTGGCATTGTTCAGCCTGGAGAAAAGGAGGTTGAGGGGAGACCTTCTCGCTCTCTACAACTACCTGAAAGGAGGGTTGGTCTCTTCTCCCAAGTCACAAGCTATAGGAAAAGAGGAAATGGCCTCAAGTTACACCAGGGAAGCTTTAGATTGGGTATTAGGAGAAATTTTTACACTCTAAGGGTTATCAAGTATTGGAACAGGCTGCCAGGGAAGTGGTGGAATCGCCACCCCTGGATGTATTTAAAAAGACAGGTAGATGTAGAGTTTGGCGTTTTGGCTTTGTGATGGTTTTTGTCAGTGTTAGGCTGATGGTTGGACTAGATGATCTGAAAGGTCCCTTCCAACCCAGGCAATTCTATGATTACCAGGTGCATAAACAAAGTAGTGAAGTAGGAAAGGGACCTTAGCAAGAGTAAGCTGCAGCAGAGAATAAATTCAGCATACAGAACCCAAACCAGTCACTTTTGCATACACATATTATTATGACAAACTGATTGTTTCCAACTCTGTTCTTGACATTTATTTTGTTTATTCTACTAACTGATGTATATGAACTAGTGTAATGCTGAAAAATGTCTGCTAAGGGCGATCATTCTTCTTTCAGTGAACACTGAGGACACTTAGCACCTGGTAGGAGAAAGACTTCATGTAGAAGAACAGATCGAGCACAACACTGCAAGTTCATATTTGGTGACTCAAGGCAGAAGAACCCTGCCAAAGCAGCTAAGGTTTCATACAAGTCTCATGCCTTTATTCAGTCACCACAAGCAGAGGCCTGCAGCCCTCAAGCTGTGCTTTAATAACTAAAAATCATCATAACTGAAGAAAGACAAAAGCACAAATCGTAACAAAGCTTTAACCCAAGTAGTACATGAGAGTTGAGGGAAATTCTACTAAAGCCCACTCTCCAATCTCCAGAAACCAACACAACCCAGGCAAACAAACATAATTTTTAAACAATGGTCAACTTTCAGTTGTCTCTCACTGATTAAAACAGACCTGAGCTTCTGATATCCCAATTTCATTTCAACTACAGTAAAAAACAGACATATGAAAGGAACAACTAGTAACAAGACATGCGGACTCCACTAAGGTAGAAGTATACTTTTGGCTGAAGCTGGTGAAAGACTTCTCTGCTGCCATGGGGAGGCTTGAGATCCTCCAGCCCTAAAACCATCAAGGTGCAAAGCATCTGTACTGCCTTAGGAGCCTGGACCTGCTTCAGACTTGCTGGAAGTTGCTACTAATTCTCCTTGGTTCTCCAGAGATTTTTGTTTTCACTTTACTTTTTACTCTTGCCCATTCTGGTTCTGCAGTATCGTGGCAGTGAAAGGGAATTAGTCAGGAGAGACGTATACGCACATAGGGAAAAACATGGCAAGAGGACAGACAGGAAAAGCACTAATTATTTTTCAGTCCCGATTGTATACTACATGATTATCTCCATATCACCCCTTCCACACAGCTGATGAGTGTCTCTAGGGGATCAGCAGGTTTCTCAAACTCTAGTTACATCCAAGAATTGTTGACATTCAATAAAATGAAAGAGGTTCTCAGCATATTGAAGGGCCAGCAGCCCTAACTGGCTCTAGCCTCAGGCTGTTAAGAATGAGACTGAGAGATGCTTCCAACTACACTGCTTTTGCTAGGGACTGAGGCTGCTTTGCTGGATCTGACCTAAGATGATAGGTTCTCACAAACACACAGATGGCCACTGAACACACACTGAACACAGTGGAGTGTGTTCAAACACACACTGAAGTTCAAAACATAATTTTGTTCTGTCATCAAAATAGCCTACTAACAGGGTTTTATAATTTTACTTATGGAAGATTTGTATACTACTCCCCATTTGGCCTCAAGTGTCTTCCCATTTTATAATCAAAACATTGCACATTGTAGTCTGTATGCAACAGAACACTAAACACATTGATGTTCCTTCCATATGTTTTTTGAATCATTATAAACGCATGCAAATAATAATTTTGGAGGAACACCATCCTCCTCCTTTAGGCACATATTAGCCAATCTGCATCTATGTGTGCATCTTTTTCGATGTCAAGCACAAAAATCAGTCCCAGGTGGCACTAGATATTTAAATGCTATTGACAGCTTCATGAGAAATTCATAAATGTGCTCACAGTGAAGGGAGGCTCACTGTGAGTCAAACAATGCCTGAGTTTTGGGCAGTTGCTACAATACATAGCTCTTTTTAATCAAGGATTACTACGTCAGACATTACATTCTCCTGCAATGCTTTGCCTCAAGGAAAATAAGGCAGATTATTTTCTTCTATGAAAGGACAAATCTAATGAAAGAATTTATAATCTAACCTTAGAGAAACACAAAAAAATGGAGTAAAATAACACAGAAGTTTACTTGGTGCATGCTTTCATAACCAATTAAAATCACTAGTTGCACAACATTAAAACAGATTTTCATTATGTTGTACATAAGGAAGAAGTATTTCCCCATCCCCACAATTCCAGTGAATCAATTATCTTGGAAAAGGAACAAAAATACCACAAGGTAAAACACTACAAAATTAAAACAACCACACTGCACAACTATAAGAAAAAAAATCAGGATAAATAAATCTGTAATTGTCAAGTGCAAGTACAAAAATCAGGGTTAAGTTCACTTCCAACTCACATAAGGTTGCTACCTATAGTTCATTAGTGAAAAGAACTTTTACACCTATATCCTTCAAGCCAGTAGTAAAGTTACCATTACTTATCACACAATGCTATTAAAGGTTATGTATAACCTCAGTTCAGGAAAACAGCCTAGAATTATGGAAAATACATCTAGATGCATTTTATGCATAACAACCAGCTAAAAAATAAATTGAAGCTTTAGATGTCCAAGCCTACGATCTTCATGCATCTTCAGGAGCAATACACAATGCTTCAGATACTTAAGTCTTTCTGCCCTGAATAATTTCTATGAGAATGTATTTAATTGAGCAATGGTGAGATACTGCTTTTAGTACCAAGCAAGAAAAGACAAACATCACTTACTGTCTTCTGAGTTGGAGACAAAGGGGAACAGACAGGAGAGTGGGAACTTTCCCAGAGCCTAGGCAGGCTCACAAAGGTTTTATTTCCACATGTAAGATCCATATATTTGGATAATGCAAACAGAAATTCAACCCAGAGCCATTTCTTTGAGACTCCCAGTTTCATAGAAAACCTCGGGATTGGGGTGAAACGGAGGAGGAAGAAATAGATAGAGCTGGGATATGAAGAAGGACCGAGTGCCTCATCATCACTTCTACTGAGATGCACAAACTCACTATGATACAGGATCTGTGAAATACAAGGAAGAGGCACTGACTTTGCTCAGACAGCTCTCAGCAGAGCTGGCTTAGCTCATCTGCCTACTGTCACAGGAGAAACCACTGGGAATAGATTTCAATATCACAAAGCATATGATGAGATACCGTGAGTTAAAAGTTCCACCGATGTGGAACTTCAGGGCATCTTTGTTTTGCTTTATTCTTTCTCAATTCAGACCAAAATGGGTTTTACACTTTTGTCTGTGACTTATTCCCATGTTGATAAACTATAATTATCACTGAAACAGCTGGATACAGCAGTAAGAACAGGTGGAGAATTTACTCATCTGCTACATATTAATAACTATAAATAGGATAGTGCAAAATCAATGAAGTTTAAGGCCATATGACTTCTTAGCCATAACATACCAAATGCTGTATAAAGTCTGGCAGCAGCAGCAATAACCAATCTTCCCTACATGTACCCAGAAGAATGCAATTTGGTACTGATTCACAGAGACAGCCATCACAGAAAAATTCAGGAAGAGAAAGAACTGAGAAGTTACCACATTTAAAAATAATACCAGTGAAAGGGTGAAAAGAAGTGAGGATGTTTTAGAAGAGACAAAAATAGAGTTAAAGAAACTGGGGGGAAGCATAGGAAACTATTTTTAAGGCGTTATTAGCACTTACTAAGTTTGAAGTGAGAATAAAGCAAAAATTAAACATCCCACAGTGAAAGCTTACATTGAATAATTCATGGAAAGGTCACTTTTCTGAGACAAGTGGAATCTTCATGTTTTTCTAGATCCTTGGTTTACATACAAGTAAGATTGTGGTCAGTATGTTTCAAATGATTAAAGCAAGGAGGGGGGAAGTCAGGAAACCAAACAACCACAGGACCCTCAGCCACTTGTGAAATTTCTGTGAACATGAGTACAACTGTTTACCTGGGCACAATGACAACTACACTACCAGTACACTTGTGAGAACTTCAGCTGCACGGAAAACACACAAAACACATTTAGAGGTGTTCAATTCTCTCTAAATATAAGTCTCACTTCACAATCAAAATTATCTAATCAGTAATGAAGTTGCATTGGCATAAGGCTAAGTAAAATGAGGATTAGTCACACTAACTCTGCTGAAGCATCTGTCAAGGATACAATTTCATAGTGGTTTTCTTGAAGACTACACTTGCCACATTGGTGAACAAGATGGATGAATTTAAAGACTGCAATTTCACTACAATTCAGTTGCAATCAAAGAGACCATTTTTACAACTGCACTGGTAAAGCTAGGTATAAATTGCCAGTGTCCCATCCTGCCACACATCAGAAGTATCATGAAAAAAAAAGCTGGTTTTGGGTAATCTGAATAGAAACTCTAGTCCTAGAGCCTAAGCACAATGACCCAAGGCACCTGCAGTTGATACAGTTTGGGAGTCTCTTTAGAAAACCAAAGAAACAGCAGGGTGAAAAAAAGTATCCAGTCCCGCAACTTCCCTAGAATTAAGACATATTGGCGGAGCAGCAAGTAGGGAAGAAACTACTATTACACCTGACCAGTCCCTGAGATACTTAGTTTAGCCCTATTCACATACAGAAATGAAAGCAAGTGTGTGTATGAAAGAATATTCCTGTAAAGTGCCAATGGTTGTAACTGAAAGAAGTAGCAAATTAATACATGCATAAAAAAACTTGGAAAAATGCTAGCATGAAACCTAGATCTGACAGTATGTAACAGTAGCTGCAAGAAACGTGACACCATGGACCGAACGTATTCCATGCTGGAATATAGCACAGTGACAGACACAGCAGAGGAAGAGTTATTCAGACAGTATTCAGACAGTCTTTGGGTTTGTTGCTGATCCAGAAGTTAAAGCTCCTTAGCTGGATATATAAATTGGCAACCAAAAACAATAGTGTAACACACAGAAGTTTTAAAGTAGGTAAGTGATTATCAAAACCTTTGTTTATACATTAACAGAAATGAAACTAACTAGACAAATGAGAACAGATGTTGTCTTGGGGTGAATATTTACCATTGCTAAATGCATAAAAGTGCAACAAATGTAGCTATTAGCATAGGAATGCTTTCATCCAGCTGTAATCTCAACATTCACTGAATTAAAAGAGAAAGTAATAAACCTAAACAACCTAAACATATCTTTTCCTTCTCCACATTAGAAAAACATAACATACACCATGAAGACAGAAGTCTAGAGGAAGAGACCTTTGTAATGTTTACACAATCCCATAAAAAAAGCATAGTGCCAACCACAAAGCTTACATCTCGCTCAACATGTGAACTTTAAAAAAGGCAGAATGGTTCAGATCTGGTGATGTGGCTAAAGACCATCTCCACAAGTCATTCAGTTCATTTGGTCTTAATACCTGGAGTTGTAAAATTCCTTCTTTTGCAGCCTAGTCTTGTCATATTTTGTGGGGAAAAAAAAAAAAGGCAAAAAAAAGGCAAAGACAAGACTCAGTGCAACCTCTGGAAGAGCTAAATATTAAGATATGGTTTTTCCTACGTTATTCTTCATTTGCTGACTCAAGTAAAATCAGTTCTGTTTTCTGAGATGTATTAGTTAATACAGTACCAGGATAAGTGCTACACAAGATGTTGAAAATGGTCAGCAACTGGCTGCAGAAACCTTGAGTTCTGTTATTCAGAGTTAACACTGTTTTCTCCATTTTCCAGATCACTTTGAAGCTAGAATAAATTGTAGCAATAATAGATTTTCAGTGAGAATTTTTTTTCTTTGACTGTGTGATGATTTGTGGGTAAAAGAATGGAAATATTGAAGACTTCGCCTACTTTAAATGGAAAAAAAAGCCAGTGTCATCTATCAAAATTTGGTCACATATGAATCTTTGGAACAGTAAAAGAGAGAATGCCTTGCTCATGAATCTAATAGTCTTCGCTCTACAGGTGAAGGCAGTTTTCTGCTCTTAGCTCAGCCATGTGTCAGGAAATTTAAGAGCTCATCTTAAATTACACTGTTCACAGGCACGAGAAATCACTTTTTTTGATTAGTTTTAACATTTACTGTTTAACACAAGCTGTACATTCTTACCCAAACTGAGACAATTTCTGTTTATTACACTGACTGCATCTTTTTTCCTTGATTTCCATGGCCTTGCTGGTATGTCATGCAATGGAAAAATAGTGTATTATCACCAATTTTTGGTACTTTATTGTAATAACTAGCTGAGCACAGTCCTGCACCTTGTCTGATTGTCTGATTGGATTAGCTACATTCAGTTTGCAATTAGAATTGTTTACCCCTGAGAACTGTACGCTATCAAAATATGTTCATCAGGTACCCGAAGAATCTTACAAAAGTCGATTCTAAACTTTTACTCATCAAAATAGGCTGAGAAGCAATTTTTCTCTCTATCTAGAAGTCTGTTTATTTACATATAAAGTAATTGTTACAGTTTCTTGGATGCCTTTCCAACATACCAGTCTGTTTTTGAACCACAGTCACAAAAGTGACAAAGTCACAAAGTCACATATGTTTTACACATAAAAAAAAAAAAATTGTCAAATACCAAGTCCAGAACCATAGCATTACAGCACACCAGCATTCTTGTTCATCCAGGATTAATATGCTCACTGCTTCATATCCCATAGCGTGTGCTAGAATTTACATTCACAGCACAGTCAATGATTAACTATCTAAACTCTTTTTACTTTTACCATAAGATCATGCTTTTCCTTTGCCAGCAGTCTGTTATACAGCATCTCCCTCTAATGAAGAAACATTATAATTTCCTACAACAGAAATAAACAAACAAAAACAGATTTGCATATTCATTTAAGATAAACACACATAATGAAATGGTAAAGCGAACCTTTCGTAAAATGTATAGACCTCTTAGCTCTGCAAAATGTAGGCAGTAATCACAAGGACAGAATTCCTAATGATTTCTGACGATTCATGTTCATAGTTGCGTGAGAGTAGGATGTATGGAGACAATGAAAATTATTCTCCCTATAGAACACAATGCAAATTGGACAGCAAATACTCTGTATGCTGACATACAAGCAGATGGAGACTTCCTAGAGTTTAATAATTCCCATTTTAAAAGCTGTTATCATTTATATTTCAGTAGCACTTAAAATCCATGGGTAGGATTGTGCTGAGCAAAATGGAAAGCAAACAGAGCTGGCAGACCAAACAGTCAAGTCAATGACTGGAAAGGGAAATGCAAAACATTGCCTATGGATGCTGAGCTTTAGAATCAAGAGCTCTGAATACCCAGTTCAAGTCCATCTACAGCAAGTGTTATGAGTTATTGTGGGTGCAGACAGCCACTTGGCTGAAAAAGATGGCTTGCCTTCATAAATGACTGTAAAGTCGAATTCCACTCTCGGGTATACTGCTGCATATCAGGCAAATTCTACTGTGTCAGTAAAGCTACTTCAGATTTATATAGATTTAAATAGCAGATGATGGGCTTTAATCTGCTACCTGATTTATAATAGCTCAGTGGTTCACACAGAAATGTTATATACCTTTACTATAACAACTCTAATACCCACCCTCTTCAATAAAGAAAAATCTGATGACAAACAATATATAGTGCATGGCTGCAATGAACCAACCTGCCAGCCTGTATAAACATACAAAGAGGAAAAATGACTGAGTGGACACAGATTTGAGCCTACCTTGTCATGCCCACTGGCTAACTTTTCAGTGGCTGGTACTCATAAGTATTCAGGCTGATTTTACCTTTTATGAATAAAAGATGTTCAAGAGTTGTCACGGTAATTTGCAATTCTAAGTCTTAGTGGGAAATACGCCTTTAGCTTCCATCCTTCCTCCACAACAGTTGAGCTGTAGCAGCAAGTGGCTTTAAGGGGCTTGGCTATCTTCTGGTGCAGGGGAAGACACTCAGGTTTTGAGCCTAACCAAACATTTCCTTCCTACTCCAAGTCAATAGCTTCAGCCAGATGGAGCTGGTCCCATCGCAGACTGGACATCACTGCTTCTGGCTATTATCTACAATTGAACCTGCAAGACCGATTCTGATGTAGGATTTAAATCTCAACATAAAGCTATATATTCAATCCACATAGAAATAACAATGTCTATTCAAATTATATCTACAGACCAACCATACATAGATCCTTTCTTTCTCAGGTTACACAACAACTAAATCTCCACTGTCAAGGTATTTGTTTTTTTAAAAAAAATTAGCTTTTTTTTTTTTTCTAAAATTGAGCTATGGCGTTGAATATTACAGAGTCTTTCTTTGGCTTGTCAAGTTAATTTTATCTTTACCACGTTAAAACTGGCTCTTCCTCAACACTGGCTTAACCTAGCTTTTTTTCCCCACTATGCTATGTCATCTTCTATTAGAGATAATGAAAGAACAAACACAAATAAGCAGTCATTTAAAATAGCCTGAAAGAGGTATTACTATACATTACTATCTCAGAACATCTTTCAGAATTTCAATCAGATATTATAACAGAAAAATAAGTATTGCTATGAGTAATCATAAACACAGTAACTCACTCTAACTGCATTTTTACTGTTGAAGGACAAAATCTTTCCTATGGTAAACCAAACTAATCTCATACTGGTGACACAATTTGATGTGTTGATATGCTAAGTCTGACAATTCCTATATAAAGTTGAAGAGGAATATGTTTTTATTAAATGTGACAGATACAATGGTGTCAAGTAGCTCAGTGCAGAAAAACAAGACATTATCATAAAGTTTAGATGGACAAAAACATTAACGTTCAAGTAAATTTGACTCAGAGGCAATAGCTTTCTCATCTCTGGGGAACTGAAATGGTTTCTTATAGCTATCAGAAATATAAACTGCCATAACCGGCTCAACCTATACCTGGACTAGGAGACTGTCAAAAAAGGTTGACATTAGTATATCGCACTTCAAAACCCAAACAGCATTGTAAAGTGCATATTTCTATATATCTCTGCACTTGCTAGCTTTCTTCCAAAATATTCCCACATGTTTACATACAGACTAATTTCCAGAGACTATCTTCAGTAAGATCAATGGCATTAAAGTAACCAGCTACGTACATAGGACTGGATGCCTAAATCTCTGAACACAATTTCTACTCAAAAATTAGTAATCTAATTAGACAGGCTATAAAGGAGGAATTTAGAAATACTGCACAGCTGTGTGTCTAGGAAAAGTGAAGCTTAACTAGGGTTGAAACTGGCAAGGGACATCAAGGGCAACAAGAACAGCTTCTATGCTAAATAAGCAAGAAAAAGTCTTGACAAAAAAAATAAAGGCCTAGTGCTAAACAGTGCACAAGTACACTGTACAAGTGCCCTCAGTACAAGAAAAACAGTGACAAACTGCAACAACTTCAGTAAAAGGATATAAGCACTGATGAATTATTCCATAGGCAATCAGGAGAAATTTCAGTATTGGTAGTCCTCATCCTTTGGGAGATTTCAACTTCCTAGACACCAACTGGGAATATCATACTGCTGCAACAAGCAGGTCTTGGAAATTCTTGAAGTTTGTCACAGGTACTCAGTGAGCCAATCAGGAAAGATGCCCTCCTAGACTTGCTACGTGTGAATAAAGAAGGACTCATGGGGGATGTGATGGTAGGTGGCTGTCTGTGATCATGAAATGGTTGAGTTAAAATTTTCAATGTAATGATAAAAAAGCACAGAAGAGTTGCTACCCTGGACCATCAGGACAACAAACTTCAAGGTATTAAGGGAGCTATTTAGCAGAGTACCCTGGGAATCTGCTTTTGAGGGCTTAGGAATCCACAAGTGCTGGTCAGTCTCTAAGAACCACCTTTTAGAAGTACAGGAGTAGGCAATTTCAGTGTGTCTTAAGTCAAGCAAGTGGGGCAGAAGACCAGCTTGGCTGAACAGCAAACTCCTCATGGTGCTCTAGAGGAAAAAGAAATTGTGCGACCTCTGGAAGCGAGGTCCAGCTTCACAGAAGATAATAGCACTGTGTTTTGTATATTCAGGGAGAAGACACAAAAGATCAAAGCTCAATTAGAATTGAAACAGGCCAGTGTTGTTTCAGATAACAAGAAGGGCTTTTAAATGTATGTGAAGAGCAAGAGGAAGTCTAAAGACAACATCGGACAGATACTTGTTGAAGATGTTCATTCAACTAATAGAGATGAAGAAAAAGCAGAGGCATTCAATGGGGTTTTTTGCCTCAGTGTTCAATAATATTGATAGACCTTGGACTGCCTGCTCCCCTGAGCTGGAGGACCACAAGTGTGGGAAAAGTGACTTTCCATTTGTGGACACTGAAATTGTAAGAGACCAGCTGAGCTGTGTCATCTGAATGTTCACAAGTCCATAGGGCCGGATGGAATGCACCCCAGAATAGTGAAGGAGCTAGTGGATGTTATGGCAAAACCATGCTGAATCATCTGCCAAAAGTCTTGGGATTCTAGAGAGGTTCCTGCTACCTAGAAGCAGCCAAAGTTATTCCCACCTACAAAAAAAGGCATGAGGAAAGATGCAGAGAACTTCAGACCTGTTAGTCTAACACAGTTCCTGGGAAAATAGTGGAGAAGATCATATGAAAGGCTTTTAAAGAATAATGCAACCATCAGGCACAGTCAACATGGGTTCACATAGAAAAAGCCCTGCTTAACTAATTTGATACCCTTCTATGATAAGATCACCTGCCTGGAGGATGAAGAGAAGCCAGTGGATGTAGTTTTTTTTCTAGATTTAGTAAAGCTGTTAATATTCTCCCTTCAGGACAAGTTGTCCAATTGGGATGAGTGGGTTCATGGTGCTCTGGGTAAAGAACTCACTGAAGGGCAGAGCTCAAGGAGTTGTAGTGAATGGGGATACATCTGGCTGGCAACCGGTCACCAGTGGTGTTCCTCAGGGCTCAATTCTAGGGCCAGTTCTGTTCAGTACATTTACCAGCAATTTGGATGCAGGAGTCGAATGCACCATTAGCAATTGTGCTGATGATACCAACCTGGGAGGTGCTGTTGACTGTCTTGAGGGATAAGAGGCCTTGCAGAGGGATCTAGACAGATTGGAGCATTTGGGCTATGATTAATGGGATGAAATTTAACAAGCCCATTCTGCACCTAGGACAGAGTAATGTTGGGCACAAGTATAAACTGGGAAAGGAGTGGCTGGAGAGCAGCCCTGCAGAAAGGAATGTAGGCGTGCTGGTCGACAGCAGGCTCAATACAAGTCAGCAGTGTGCTCCAGCAGCCAAGAGGGCAAACAACATCCTGAGGTGCATCAAGCACAGTATAACCAGCCAGCCAAGAGAGGTGATTATCCCACTGTATTCAGCACTGGTGTGGCCTCACCTTGAATACTGTTTGCAGTTCTGGGCCACACAACCTAAGTTGGATGTGAAGGGCCTTGAAGGCACTCAGAGGAAGGAAACAAAGCTGGTGAAAGGACTGGAAGGCATGTCCTATGAGGAACGGCTAATCACTTTGAGTTGGTCCAGTTTGGAGAAAATGAGGCTGAGGGGCATCCTCAGAGCTCTCTACCACTTCCTGAGGAGAGGACATGGAGAGGGACTTGCTAAGCTCTTCTCCCTCGGATCCAGTGCTAGTACACATGGAAATGGTTCAAAGCAGCATCAGGGACGTATAAGTTGGACATTAGGAAGCATTTCTTTACCAAGCAGGTGGCCAAACACTGGAACAGGCTTCCTAGATGTGGTTGATGCCCTAACCCTGTCAGCGTTTAAGAGCCATTTGGACAGTGTCCTTAATAGCATGCTTTAACTTGGTCAACACTGAATTTGTCAGGCAGTTGGACTAGATGATCGTGTAGGTCCCTTGCAACTGAAACAGACTATTCTAAAAGACCACCAACATGGTTAGAAGCTAGAGAAACTTCCTTCTGAGGAGATGAGGGAAAGAGGTTTGTTCATCCTGGAGAAGACTACCTGAGGAGACCCTAACAGAAACCTAACAGTACTTATGAGGAGGTCACCAAGAAGACAGAGCCAGGCACTTCAGAGTGGTGCCCAGTGGGAAGACAGGATCCCACAGACATAAATTTAAACTGAATATAATGAAAAACTTTCACAAAGACGACTTGCAAGCATTGGAACAGGTCTCCCACAGACATTATGCAGTATCCACTCTTAAAGTCTTTCAAGACCAGAGGGAACAAAGCCCTGACCAACCTGACCTGGTCCACTGACCCTGCTCTAAACAGGAGATTAGACTAGATAACCTACTGATGTCCTCTCTAACCTCTATCATTCTGTGTCCGCAATTTAAACATCTGCATTTGAGCTAGCTGTCTAAGATTCCATTATAGTCAGAGGAGATCTAGTTAATACCATCAATGGAGTTTAGTCGATAATTCATATTACCAACTGGAGATGAATCACATCACATCATTAACTATATTGATTAGCTCACTGTTGAGTAAAGTTAACCTTCATGCACTTGACCAGCTGCAGCTGTCCACATCATATACACAGTCATGAGCTTCACCCATTATGTTTAAAATATCAGTTTCCAAACACAAGTTTTCCCACTGTAAACAAAACCAAATTCTTCGAAGTATCAGAACCCTGAAACTACATACTTTATTTCATCAGAAAAAGGCCATCCAGCTCTAGGAATAATTTCTGGTACGGATTTACTTAGAGGAATAAGGGAGCTAAAGTTCTGCCTTTAGCAATGCCTGTGACTATGTACACATTAAGGGTCACATGATTGGAAGGTCAGATCAAAAAGCAGGCTCCCATCCCTTCTGCCCCTATCTTTGATGTCCCCAGCTATCAGTGATACCAGCTGGAAGTCACAGGGCCCCAAGTACACCAACAGGCTCCAGTTGCCCAGTTTTAAAATATCTTTGTAACTCACCTGACTTCTCGGCTCAACCTCAAATCTGCCTTATGACTACAGACTTCATTGGCAATCTCCAACCGGACTGTTAGCTGAACTGTGTTACTGTCATCAAACCTGCTCTGCTTGTCCCATTCAGGTACTGTGGGACTGCATGCCTCATCAATGAGGTCACTGTTTTGCTGTCATCCTCAGCTCCCCTGTTCAGGAGCCTGGTCGTGTTGACTGCTGACAGCAAAGGATTCAGTAGCATCATCACTAATACAAATGGAGGCATAAATGATAAATGTATATTAGGACTGACTCAGACTCTCAGACGTCTTGTTGATCTATTCAGATGCAGCAATTCATGGAGCCATAGGTCAAGTGCTACTTAAAAATTTATGCTTTCAGAATGCTCTTTAACAGTACTATTGCTTCAAGATGCCATTCCTCCACCTTGGTTTTTTTCTCCTCCTTGCAAAAGCATGCATAGACTAAAAAGATTTTTAATGTATTTGCTTATAAGAAATATGCTGTGATGTCTTCAAATATAACTCCTTCTCCCCAAATAATATAAAAATCTAATCTCACATTTAGGAAAGTTTGAGACAAGATCCAAAATGTACTGAGTAATCATCAAAAAGCTTCTATGATATATTTTCTTTTCTCACTTTAGCAATTACTGGTATGTGACTAAAGTTTCTAATCATAAACAAATTATATATTTTCAAAAGTTCTCCATTTACGCACTAAATCATTGCACATAGAAACAGAGCAGTAAACCAGCATGCATCACTTCAAGTGATTGTATCACATTAGTCACCTTCCTAAAAGATTTCATTCATAATGGTCTTTACTCAGACAGAATGAAATGTCACCTACATTCCTAATAAGTTTTCTCTTTCTTTTAGAATAGCTCAATCAAGTGGACTGAGCTCCTTATAGGGTAAGTCACTCCTTCAAAGGAGTGAAACAGAGCAGCACTCTACCCATAAGTAGAAAGCTGAAGTAGACCAGATTACTCATGAGAAAGTTTATTACTTGCAAGACTAAGGCTTGAACTGTTAGTTGCCAAAATTCCCAGAAAATTGTTGCAATTTTGGAAATGTAACGTTCAGGGTTCTAATGCCATACCTTTGAACATATCTGGAAATAACTACTGACAAGAGCCAAAGTTTCACACTTACGTAATCAGTTTACCTAATCAGCTCTGGAATCCTAAATGCCACTATGAAGTTCCCAGAGACAGAATGCAAGCACTTAAACCAGTACCTTAGTTCTGCTCCTGTTAATTCTCAAGGCTGACTTGTTTCAGTCAGATCCTGTCAGACAATACATTCTACTAATGTAGTAGACTATTAATGAGAAACTTATTTCTCTCAAATTGAACAGTCAGTATATGATGTTGATTGACCAATGCTACGCTCTCTGAAATCAGTCATTTCCAGCAGCTCCTGTGAAGTAAATCAAGGAAAATGACATTTATGTTACCTATTTGGTTAATTTTGAGACTCCTTTCTTCTAAAAGACATCACTGAGACTTTCAAAATTTACTTCAGCTGCCTCAAATAGATGAGGAATATATTTTTAAGAGCCTCAGGAGCTTCAGCTGCATGACAAAAGTAAGATATATTCTTTCTGATAGTAATGTCTACAAATGTCTTGCTCTTTTGCCACAATTCATCTGACTAACAGAATTTATCTTACAGTGTTTTGTAATCATCCATTTTTTACTGGTTTAGAGCTTTAATGTCTCCAACAGGGACCTAGACCAGCAGAAGTCAGCAATAAAAATTCCTGATCAATCAGAATTAAGTGAAGAAAATTCATGACACTTGAGGTCGAAGAAATCTAATCCACTATGACTCTTAATTAGGTAACACCATCCTACTTATTTTTACTAATAATCTGTTTATGGAAGTTCTATCACTTATATATAAGTTCTATCACTTATATATAAGGAATCTGCACAACCAACCATATTACTCATATCACATTCTCAAATGTCTTACCAAACCAAAATTCTCCCTAAATCCTTCCCTTATCTCACCTTCCAAATTACTTCAACAGGCTCGATGGGACCATGGTGACACCCAGCCTGTCAGAGGAGCAGGTGCTGTGGGACTCCTGCAGGAGCAAAGTGTATCACTTTCTCATGGGCCAACAAACAGAGAAGAAATTACCTGCTCTGTGCCTTCCCTTTACTTTCTTACACATCTCATAATAATTTAAATACATCTGTCAAGTTTAGAAGCTGTCGGTGTCTTGACTTTTTGACCTGTAATGAAGACCAATGGCCACTGCATAAGTTAATACAGTCTTTTTCTAGTGAGCACCCTCCATGTAGCACTTACAGACTGACATTTTGCTTTTAGTAGCTTCTTGTACGAAGGAAGGGTTGTAAAAACTGGATAGTGTTAGGAAAGACTGTCTTCAAGAACTGATTGCAGGAACTTCATAACCTATAAACTCCATGGACTCCAAGGAAAAAGCCTGATTAATTAAATTGATCAATTTGTGACTGATCATTGAAATCCACCCCTGTGACTGACAATATGCATGTCTTTCTGTCTTTATCTTTGTAGGTCATGCATAATTCAAGCATACGCTGCTTACACTTTCCTCACTTGAAATTACATTAGAGTGCTCATTCAGAGTCTAAATCAAAATCTTATAAGAATGGACCACCTGTATTCTTCCCTTCTATGCACTGCAGTGTCTTACTTGATTCCATTCTGCTCATATATATATATATATAAAGGCTTCAACATTAAGCATCCAAGAATTTAATAGATCAGACTCCTCATCCTTTTGACTGAAAAAGGAAACAATTTCACCAAAATTAAAAAGAACTTGCAGTAAGGTAAAGTAACAATTTAGAGTCTTCATTGGAAACTAAATGGCTTACAGAACGTGCATGTAAACCTTTGAATGAATCATTTGCAATGAACCTCTGCACTCCCCTACATTTGCTCCCTCAAATACATAAGTCTGCATTGTATCCTAACCACCATAAAATTCAACCTTTAAAAGAGAATATGCAAAACCACACACCATCTGCAGATACATAAGGAAGTGAAATACAGTATGAATCTATGCATTTGAATCTCTGTATACCTCCATTATTTTTATGATGCTAAGAATAGATAGCACAGAGACTGAAGCCCCAAGCTATATCATGATAGAGATAATTTAAGAGCCCTTCTTTTCAATACTTTCCTACAAATAATCCCACCTACCATATTGTACCATGCTGAAGAAAGGGCATTAGGTTTGGTACATTCAGAAGACAAAAAAATATAACTGCAAGGAAATACACTTATGTTAACAACTGCTCTTATTACTTTTTATTACACTAACTTGCAAATAATCATTTTTCTGTCAGCACCTTCTTCTTTCCACTTGTCTAGTTTCATTTCTCTTAGTGTTTTAAAAAATGGATCTTACTTTTTGGTAATTAAATAAAATGAGCTGTTCACATGTTTAACTTCACTATCAAGTTGAAAATAGGCAATAACTGCTTTAGAATGGTTGAAAATAAAAGGTGGAGAAAAGAGAATGACGCTATAGCAGTACTAGTGTTTTGAACACAAATTTCAACATGTATCCCTTCTCCAACAGATAGACTTGAAGTCAAGTGCAGAGAAACAAGTGATGCCAAGGAAACAGCAGATGAGATCTGTCAACAGAAATAAATATTTTTATCTGAGTGGAAACTGTACATGAGATATAAGTTCAAAAATGTGAAAGAACTTAGAAGGTCCACCAGGAAAATTACTAGTTTCTAACAACTAGTACCTGACCCTACTTTATCAACGCACACATATTTTGTATTTAGAAATTCAAAGTATGACCTTCTCAAAACAGTGTCAGTCTACTGTCATTCCTTTTCCTTTTTACTGAAGGAGTTGCATAAATAAGATTCTAACACATGAAGAGAGGAACCTGTGCAGAAGAAACTGATGTGCCATTGCAAGGACACCTTGGTCTCTCCCGTTTTCTATTATAGGCATATGAAGTTTAGCACTGAAAAGAATTAAATGCTTTTCAGTGCATTTTTCGACGATTCCTCGCAAGACAATGAAGCCACTTTTTCTACGATGTATGTAAGCAATAGGAAACTAATTAAAAGGGATGTTAATACCCTACAATACACACAGAATTAATCCAAGTCATAAGGATAGAACTAATCAATTGGAATAAACCAAACTGAGGGAAAAAGCAATCCAAGTGTTGCAATCATTACCATAGCTTCAGAGTTCAGAAAGAAAATCAGCGCAAATTTTCATAGGCATGCTCTAAAATTGATATCCTGCATGCTGATGAAGACCTAGACATTTCACCCTGATTCGTTATAATTATAATAAAGCAATAATTATTTGCTATTAGTTATGAATAACATACAGGAAAAGTGGAATTTATACTATCTGCTCTAGTAGAATCTCACTCTAGTGATGATACATCAATTATGATGTCATATCCCTGGATTCAAAAAGCAAGTGACAACTTAAGTTTTGAATAGCAAATTTAGATCAAAAAACACAGATAATGTGCTCGTAGGAAATAATTATTTATATAGGAACAAGTCATCCAAAGAAAACATTATGTAAGAGCATGAAACTCCTCATAAATCCTATTAGAACATAGGAATTAACTGTTTTCACATACATGAAGGTTCAGAAAATATAACATTACTGAATAAATTTTCATTTCAGCACACTCCAAAGGTCTGTAAATTGCAAGGTGTTTTTTAAGGCCTCATATTTTACAATATGCATATACTATTTCAAGATGCAACAATGCAAGTTCTGCAACTGCCAGTCAGTCACAAACTGATGAAGTTACCTAATTAACCCTGCATTTTTTTTTTCCCCCACTGCCTTGGAGCAAAAACAGACACTTAAAAAAATGAAAGTCTTTAACATAAAAGATGACAAAGAGAAGGAGTTAATAAAAGAAAATAACATAGGTTCAAATATAAATAGCACGTATGGAGAGAGATTGATTTAGGAAGAGGAGAAAGTAGAAAGTGGGGTTTAGCTGAACTGATTTGATTATAAATATTCCAGACATACAGATCAGGTTCAAAATTCAGTTCCTGGAACATCATGTGAAATTTTAGCTTGGATTTTCAAGCTCGACATGACCCAGCAATGTGTGCTCACAGCCCAGAAAGCCAAACATAGCCTGGGCTGTATCAAAAGAAGCTTTGCCAGAGGGTCAAGTGAGGTTACTCTGCTCCTCTACTCTAGTGAGACCCCACCTGGAGTACTGTGTCCAGCTCTGGAGCCCTTAGCACAGGAAAGAAATGGTCCTGTTGGAGCAGGTCCAGAGGAAGGCCACAAAAATTATCAGAGGGCTGGAATAGCTCTCCTATGAGGACAGGCTGAGAAAGTTGTGGTTGTTCAGCCTGCAGAAAAGAAGGAATGGGACAGACCTTATTAAGGCCTTCCAGTACTTCAAAGGGGCCTACGATAAAGATGGGTAGGAGGAATTCTTTATCAGGGAGTGTAGTGATAGGATGAAGGGTAACAGATTTAAACTGAAAGAAGGGAGATTTAGAACTTAGGTTAGACATCAGGAAAAAATTCTTTACTGTGAGGGTGATGAGACATTGGCACAGATTGCCCAGAGAAGTTGTGGAGGCCCCATCCCTGGAAGTGTTCAAGGCCAGACTGGATGGGGCTTTGAGGAACCTGGTCCTGTGGGAGGTGTCCCTGCCCATGGCAGGGGGGTTGGAACCAAATGATCTTTAAGGTCCCTTCCAACCCAATCCATTCTATGATTCTGTTCTACCCTTCACTACATTCTGCCAGCATGGTACTGTGAGATACAACATATGTGTGTTCTGTGTCCTTGCGTGTAGTATGAGAATTAGGGGAGGCATGGGGCAAAAGTTGCGCTTGAATACTTGCAATATACTGAGTTGTATTAGCTAAGAGCATAGCTAGCAGGCCGAGACGGGGAATTATTCCCCTGTACTCAGTACTGGTGGGAGAGTGCTGTGTCCAGTTCTGGGCTCCCCAGTACATAAGACATGGAAATACTGGAGCAAGTCCAACAAAGGGCCATGAAGATGATTAAGGGACTGGAGCATCACTCATACAAGGAGAAGCTGAGAGAGTTGGAACTGGAGAAAAGGAGCCTGGAGAAAAGAAGGCTCTTCTCAATGTGTTTAAATAGCTGATGGGAGAGTGGAAAGAAGATGAGGCTAGAGTCTTCCCAGTGGTATTGAATGAATGGACTAAAATTCAATTTGGCATAAATTCAAATACCTGACATTCTATTTAAACATAAGAAAATACTTAAAAAAAAAAAAAAAAACCACAAAAAACCACAAAACCAAAACACAACCAAAAACAAACAATGAAGGTGGTCAAAGGTTGCCTAAAGAGGTTGTGGAATCTCTGTCTTAGGAAACATTCCAAACCTGACTGTTCCAGAGAAACCTGCTCTAATTGACCCTCCTTTGGCCAGGGAGTTGGTCTAGACAATCTGTTCTGTGAATCGTAGATGGCGGGAGCTTCACCCTGCCCAATACAGATATTAAAGACAACTACAACATCAAACGTATCTGCATTTCATCCTGGAAAGACAACCAGAAGCAAACTCAAATGTACCCACGGAAATCACCAGAGAAAATGCATCATGCCTCAGACCAACCCCTGGAGCAAAGCAATTCACCATGTGTTAATCAAGAATCATTCATGATTCCAGTTACCAGTAACATATAGAAGAAAGGAGGGGGAAGGGAGAGCACGAATTTCACAGAAGCCTCCAATTATGACTGTAACTGATTATAACACATTATGGATTCAAATAAATGTTCCTCTAGCTTCACTGTGCATTATGCCTTATGAAAAAGCATTTGTCATCTGAAGGATGACATAGCACTAACACAATCCGTACAGGTTTGAAGAAAAAGTAGCACAGCTGAAATATTTAAAAGGATGCCAAATAAAATGAGAGGTTATGTTTTGATCAGGAGATGCTTCTGCTGATAGGTGATATAGGAGAAAAATGGCAGTGCTCTTTCCCTTTAGAGGTCTGTGATAACAGTGTAATTGAGTCCCAGCTATACTGGGCACAGGACTTTAAAAATTCACTACGCAGCACAATACAAGTGTTCTTGGCTCAGACATGATTCAGGACAAAAACAGAAGCACATTGTAGGTCAGCACAAAGGTGTACGTACAGAAGCCTGTGAAAGAGGCAGTTCTGTTTTACCTGATCTGTAGTGAGTATGAAGCCTACACTTTCACAGTCCTACACAGTGACATCAACCTCGAGCCACCTGAAGTAGATACAAAATTGAATTTCCTTTTTAAGAAAATCTAAACTAAAACTTTGTTTTCTTTAGACTTCTTGCCTTTCTGTAGTTAAAATTAAATGCTACAAAAATGCAAATGGAACTGTAATCCAATGTGCAGTTTTGACTGTAAAAGCAAAGTGGAAAACGACTCTATTACAAGACCCCGAAAACACTAGCCAGAGAGTATGTTGAATTCTTACTGCTTTAGCCAGTTTTCAGTGTAAAATAGACTTGTGATCAACCAAAATATTTCATGCATATTTCAATACAAAAGCATTTAATAAATATAAAAGTATTTCAAATATTCCCTTTTTTTTCCTAATTCAAAAGTAAGAAGACAGCATGTGAAGTTAGGTATGTGCTCAGGTTGGTTTTTATGCAATGTGTCGAGTTCAGTGTTTTAGTGAAAATTCCAGTTAAATTCCTTTGGGAAAACAATATTTATGTAGAAATTGATGGGTTGATGTGTTGGGGGAAGAGTGGGGAGGGAGTGGAACAGGAACAGGCTTATCTGACAGCTTTTCCAGACAGTAAAGGACTTAGTATCATGTTCTAAACATACAAAGAGATAATTACTAACTAGTATCTTGAAGACAGTAGTCACAAAAGAGTTTGTCAGCATTTAGAGAGAAATATGCATCTGTATGATTTCTTCTTATAGAAAAGAGAAGATATAAAACTTAAGAGCAATTATGAAAGTGACACTTCTAAAAGATTCAGAGATTTGTATTGATGACAACTGAAAGGATCAGAGTTATGTCATCTCACTCATAATTTGCAGATACATTGAAGGTATGACACAGTAAAACAAACCAACCAACCAAAAAATCACAACAATATACTCCTTCAGGACAGGTCAGGAAAGTGTTCAGAAATCTCAACAAATTATTGAAATATTCTAAAAATGCCTGCAGCTTTTAGTCCAATTATTCAGGTATCCGCTAGGACATAAAATCTCCTCCAAAAAGTAGCTACATTTGTTAAAATAATAAATTTAAGGGCAAGATTTCTTATGCTTAGTTTCTAATCTCTGTACATGACAACTGGACCGTTTCCAATGTGAAGGCTGTTTGCTAGGGGGAAAAAAAAAAAAAAAAAAAGATTACTAACCTAGAATTACTAAAAACAGAAGACCACCATATGGTCTTTCAAGTCTTGTCCTCAGAAGCCTAGGTTACCTCACTGTCTGAGTAATTTCATTAACCTCCAAAACACAGATGGAAAACTATCATACCTCATCATTCCTCACAGTGAGTGTTCTGGTCTGATACAGCCTACTGGCTGTTAAGGTTTTTTATCTAGTGACTGCAAATATATATATATATATATATATATATCTCCCCCCCCAATTCACTAGCATTTTCTACAAAATTCAGTCAGAATAGTTTAGAGGCAGCTAATCCCCTCTTCAGCATCAGTCCATGACCTCCTGCTTCAAATGCTGCTAGACAGCATCTCAAACAGCTTACTGGCATGAATGTAATCTCTTTTCCACAACTATATAATGGCTTAGGCTCCCCTCAGTCTCCATCCTTACTCTCAGTAATACTGGAGAAATCAATTTAAAATATAAATAATATTAAATCTAAAGCCAGGCTCTTCTTCATTCTGGTCCACTGTACCGTATGCATTTCAGAAATATTAAAAATAATTACTGGCCACTGTCATTTTAAATGACAAATTCTTCCCATTCCTCAAAGAGAAGTACTTCTATGTAACATACAAAACAGGAATCAGAAAAGTGCCCCATCTTGTCTATTTCTTCTCTTTTTTTACCCTTTATGGTTTAATTAATTATTTTTACTGCTGGTGACAGATCATGCAAGCAGTTAAAAATTGCAAAATGCCTTTGACTATATTTTTGCACCCATTAAGTGTGAAATCACCACACAGCAGTGGCAAACAAGTGATTTTTAGACTTGCTTTGTGGAAAAGGTTGACCTTTCTCTACTAATGTACTGTCATGGTGCGGCGAACATTAGCCTTTTGGTCAGCAAAAGCATGACATGAAATTTTAAACATATGCAATAATTGGAACTTCTTAACTGCTGTAACAACATGAACAGTTTCATTCTGCAAGAAATAAGATCAGAAAATGCATGCAAATTTTAGATTTACAATATACTGTCTTTTCAGAATTTTAGAATCATAGAATGGTTAGAGTTGGAAGGGACCTTAGAGATTTTATTTAATACTCAACTATCTATCTGTTCTAGTAATCCAACCATTACTTTAACAAATATCCAGTGAAAAATATTCTGTTTTCAGATATATAAAATCCTCAGAGATATTTTAAAAAGTGCCATTGCAGCAGTTGTTTCTTGAAAGAGCACCTGCTCTTCATATTGTTGGAATAGAAAAAAAAAACACCTTCATTTGAAGCTCCCCCTACAGTGAATCTATCAGAAGACCAAAACATTGCAAAGGTTCTGATAAAAAGATAAATGCTTTCTGCTTTTATGATCACAGAAGTTTTGACAGTGTCTGTACATATCATTAGTGTGATCAGATAGTAAGTAATATCTTACTAAGGCATCTCACCCAGGCACTGAAAAAAAACCAACTGAGGCACTTAGCATCCATTAGGTACTGTCTGTTTGCTTAATAAAATCTGGAAGTGGGTCAAAATGTTTCAGGCTCATTGGGTCTTATCATGAAATTAACTAAATCTCACCCCAACATCTAAAGTCTGTAAATTAAGCATTTTCATTTCTCAATAAAACCTGAACAAAAATATATTATTCTGTAATGGAAGGAAAAAATAAAGTATCTTTATCTCAGTAAAATAAAGTATCTTTAAATTGTTATTATAAAGTTCACCAGAAAATTTGAAAGTTAGATCCAATTAATACCAGCTGAGCTTTCAGAAGACTTCTTTCCTGTTTAATAATGGGACACCAACCAAATTTCTAATGAAATAACAGAGAAGAAAATCACCTGGCTCAAGGCCAGGTCAGTAATTTTCCTGATTATCTGTTTTTGATTTGTGACTCCAGCTTGACCCTCAGTAATACTGTAGTCTATAAATTGTCTGATTTCCTAATGGCACATGAAAAAAAAAAAAAAAGTAAGCCACACAGAAGAATCAGCACTGAAAATTCTACATTAATCATTCACCTGAGCATTTTATGTTTCAAGGGTGTAAAGACATCTAAAGATGAAATAGATGTATACAGGGTAAAGATGTCATTGCATATGAATTCCAACTGGATGAGGAAAACAGCCAGCTCGACAGGAACTCTGTGTGTAAACATCCCTTTGGATTTCACACCATCAGTGGCCATTACCATCATTAATAAAAGCCATCTGGCCTTGCATAGCTTTATGTCTGTATCTCATCTTTTGTTTCAATGGTATTTGTCCATCCTTGGAGTTCATTCTGAGAGGTAATTTGGAAATTTTTAGAGGCCTGAATAAAGAAAACAAACAGCAGGCAATTAATCAAGGTAATAGTGCTTCCAAAGGTGACACTATTACTTTGAGCAATGATACCAATCTTTTTCACTCCTCAAATGTAATTCTAGGGGAAGAAAATAAATAAAATCCTTAATTTTATGGTCATAACTACTGGAAAGAAAAATTAACAAGAATGCAATCTTGTAACTAATGCCTTGACTAGTGGAGATTTAAGAAGCCTTGCTTTCAAGTAATGACCCAAGATCATCACGTTCAGAAGTAACCATCAAAACCTGACTGCCAAAAAATGAAACTGCATTAGTGTATAACTTGCTTTGGACCAAGGAGACCTACTGAAATGCACTTGTGAGAAAGTAAGGATGTTTTCATTTGCCTCTACAGTGATAGTGAATTCAAACAAAACTAGCACAGGATATCTATCTATTAGCTTATCTGGATGCAGTGGGCTTACTCCTGGCTTCGCTTCCTCTGTTGCAACTCAAAGTGTGCAAACTTGTGGGGTCTTGGAGGAGACTGGGAGACAAGAAGCTTGGCTGTAGCATCCCAGTAACAGTCCTGAGCTGAGGATGGGAGCTCTGAAGTAACATGTCTATTTGCAGATCCATATTTTGCATATAATATTATTGGAGAATGAATAAACTCAACAAACCACCACCACATTTTACTTAACCGTGAGCAAGCTTTATTATTATTGTTATTATTAAATAAAGCAGGCAGAGATGATACATTTAACGCCAAACAGTACTGACTACAGGCAAATTATTCTCAAAGATATGCCAAAATCAGATCCCAAAAGGAGTTTCATCCAATGTCTGGACTCCAAAGGGATTTAAACAGAAGCTAGACCCTGCTCAAAAAGAATGGCTCGAGCCATGTGTAAAAGACAGAAGTTCAGGCCTCTGGAGAATCATCAGCTCAAAGTAGGGGTTTTGGAACGTGGCTTTAGCTGAGACATCGAAAGACAGAAGCTCCTAACATATACTTATAAGTATTGTGGACAACTCAAGCCTCTGTCTTTAAGCAATTCAATACTAATGCAAATGTGAATACCAGAAGTGTAACTCTGTTGATGAAGCATAAGCTCTTCAGTCTTATCTCAAGGGTGAATTTGGGCACTAAATGCTTTTTTTAATTTTTTACTTGTGTTCACTGTTGACTAAATCACACATCAAAGGGTCATTCCATATCATCCTTTTGATTCTGTATATACACAATATATGTGTTTCACAGGAAAAATGGAAGCGGTGAGTTGTTCTACTATTAAAAATATTTCCATTTTAATGTTGTTTCTATTATGCATATTGAGTTAGTTAAACAGGAGAAGTGGGATACTTCATTTAGAGTTGAATTAACCTCATTCTGACAGTCAAGAAATACACTGGGGTTTTTAACATCTAACATGCACTCTTTTTTAATGCCAGATTTCATCTTTCAAAATAATAATTAATAGTAGTTTTAACATTTTCTCAATTATCAAGGCTTATCATTTAATGGATAAAATTTCCATAAACGTCAGCGAATACATTGTGTAAGCCTATTATGTTCTGTATTATTTGGCTACTGTTACTAAACAATAATAGCATTCACTTTCTTACAATAAAAATTTTAAAAGGAGCTTTAAATATAAAGGGAGAGGGGAGAGGCAGAGAAGATAAATTATGCAACTGAAAGGAGTGGTTGCTTTTCTCTTTGTATCTTAAGTGCAAGTTCTTCTTCACTGTATTTCCCAGACACCATCTGTTTCCAAAACAACCCATCACCAAACATAACAGAAAAGATAGGAACTTCTAACAAGAGTTAAACCTGCCAACTTGCAGAACAGTCGGAGCTTTCTCAAATAGGAAAAACATGATAGTACTGAGCTGTTAATAAATTAAGGACAAGCAATGGGTGTCATCTCAGATGATGCAGTACACCATTTTAGATATTTTCACTAGAATCAGAGAAGGTTCATTACTTTACAGTGTCCTTGCACATTTTCTTTAAGAAGTGCAAATTTGGGCATTTAATAGCAGGGTTCGTTTCACTTAGGATAGGTTGGGGGGAGGGCCGGGGGGGGGGGTGTGTGTGTAATTATTTTTTTAAAGACTACTATTAAAACCTGAATAATGGGTCACACCTGCTGAGGGCCTCACTCCATTTGCAATTAGGTATCAGTGAAAGTCTGGAAAAATAGAAACTGCTAGAATTATTTACACCAGGCATCCACATGTGCTCATACATCTTCCACAGGATTTTTGGAGGAGGTACAAGAACCTAAAGAGTATTCAGGTACATGACAACATGCCACAACAAAAGAGACTTTTATCAGTTCCAAAATGCTGGAACTGTGACTTCTAGAAGTTCTTATTGGAAGAGCAATGTACCATGCCTAACCTGGTTTAATGATAGCACTGTGCTTACTTAGAAAATGAGTTTATCTTTTTGCTTTTCTCTCTCTCCATAGTACGTGAGGAGAAGAAAAAAAAAAAAAATTATATATTTAGTTTGGTCTAATAAGTAACAGCAGGAAAATAAGTTATCAGAAAAGCATCCAAATTCTTTTGGTGAGTTATACATCTATGTTTTAAAAAGATCTAAGAAAATGGGTGGGACAGCAACCATCAAGGTCACTGTTTATTTTAGACTCCTGCTTATAGATTCCTGCTTTCACATCCACCCATGTCAAACAATTTCATACAGACACTATTTTTCATAATAAACATATTAAGAAACATCACTTTATGTGAAATTGGTGATACTATCTATTCTGATCACATCTCTAACAGATTACATCTTTTTCAAAGAAGAAATCCTTAGCAAGTCTGAGATACGATGTCTTTTCTGCCCTTCGCAGTTCTCCCTGTCCTTCTCCTTCATTCAAAACAATTCTCTCCTTTCTGTAACCCAAATAATTTATTTCACACATGGAACATTTTTTACTTCCAATTACCCTTCCAGATAATTTTATAGCTATCAGTAGACTAAAAGGTGCTTCTGTTGTTCCCTTGGAAGTTCTATTAGATTAGATCCATTAGCACACTCACATAAGACACACATTACATTTTGAGCTCTTTCTGTTTGTAACATCTGACTCTATTAAGATGTTATTCTTTCTTGTTGCCCATACAGATTCTACACATTTGGATACCTTAGTTTTCCTTAGCTTTGTTTTTAAACCTTTTTTTATTTTACTACTACATTAATTTATCACAGGTTCTATACTCCTGACCCTGCTGCTTCAATACACTTAATTACATTATAGGCGACCATCTCTGCTCCTGTTCAATATTCTGAACAGCTTCACTGAGTTTTAAATGCACAAAATGGTCGTTGCCACACACTTCATTTCTGGCTTCTGCAGTTGTGATCTTGTGCTTTGTTACTAAAAATAGAGCTGCTTCCAACTACCTGAGCTGGAAAGCTAATTACAGAGCTGGTAAACAGTGCTCCTCCCTATTGAGCAAATGGCAGAATAAGGAGTCTGCTAATGCACTGGGGTGCACATGGTCCTGTGGGTCTTTGAAATCTATCAAGTGTCATTTATTTAATCATCTGTGGCTGTTTGCTTCATGGATAAATTGCTATTTAAGTAAATAACTGTTTGACTGTTGGATCAACAAATCAGGGAGAAAAAGAACAATCAGCCCATTTTAGAAAAAAGTATTTTAGCCTAGTTCTCAGCTTGCACAAATCAGAATAATTTCATGGAAATAAGTAGCATATTGCTGATTTAGACTAGGTAAAAGTCTAGTTCTCTTTTTTTCTGCAGAAGAGGGGTTATTAGAGGACTGTTTGCAGCAGCTTAAAGACTTTTTTTAAAGTTATTTCTGTCATATCCAGGCAAGAACAAACAACTGTCACTGTAAGAAAGCACCTTATTCCCTTAAAAGTACTCTCAGCTGTGTCTGCGATACAGAAGCACATTGCCTGGAAGACATTCCCTGCTGAAAGGGAAGAAGGTAGAAGTGCCCACGGAGTTTAGATGCTCCTCTGTCAGTGAATCACTGGTTTCCTGGCTCCATGGGACTAATTCTTACCATATAGCCCAATAAAAGATTCGTTTGTAAAAACGTTTCAGCCATCGCTCAGTCAATAAAACTCATTTTCAGACATTATTGAGGCAACAATATATATAATACATAAGCAATTGTTAGAATCGCTCTGATACAGCTGCAGCCCCAAAGTAAAACTGTAAAATACACACTACATTTGTTAATCCAAAAAACTTTTGGGGGCCAAGAGTGAATATAGCCTTATGGAATTATTTTTTTTTTCTTTGAATGCACAATATAGAAATAGAAGAATCTGGTAGAGAACCACCAGAAAGACCAATTTTTAAAAGTATTTCTATTTCTGCTTCCTAACCCCCCCAAAAAGAGACAAGCAAATAAAGACCACAAGACTGTACTCAACATGTTAGAAAAGTTTGGTGGAGGAAAAGAGTACGCTAGTGAGCACAAACTACTTGCTTGTCATCATGTTTCTGTCATGTAACAGGTATATAATATATATACCTGTGCATAAAGGGACAGAATTGCTATCTGAGGTTAAATACATTATTAACACAGCTCATTTGGGAGAGGAGAAGATGAGCTCCCTCTTCTGTCTCCCATCTTCATGAAAAGGAAGTCAGGCTGTCCTCAGCCAAGCAAACTAAATCCTGCTCTCAAGGAAAAGCAGTTTGCCAAATTTTAGCAAAAATGATTGGAAAAAAAAGATGCCAAGATAGAAAACTGCAGACAGAGAAGGAAGTGTGCAGTATATGGAAGAAGAAAATGCAAGAAGGAGCCAAAAAGAAGAGGCAAAGAAAGGCATTAGGAAGTCAGACTGCAGAAAATCAATAGCATTTCAAGTCTGCATATTCCAAAGAATGGAGACAGAGAGAATCCTCTGGCAGTAACAGTGATGAGAAAAAAGAAACAGAACACCAGCCTTCTCATCTTAAACCAAAGAAATCGGAGAGGAAGAATCTATACACCACAAGGCAGTCCCACACCATCACACTTAAGTCAACTTTGAAGAAGTCAATTCATGCACCAGGACTTGCACATTTTAGCATAGTCTCACTAGAACCAACACATCTGGTTTCCACGGTATTCTGTGGATGCATACTCAAGTGCCTCTAGAGAAAGTCGTACCCATTTTTCGCATTTAAAATCCAAATAAGTGTATGTCTGTGCATGTGTGTGTATACAGGGCAGGGGGCTGCACAGTGATGAAGGAATCTCAGTGCTTGATGGAATTCAGTGCACAAGCAACATTAAATCAGTTGAATCCTGGCTTTCAATCACTGATCAATCTTCCTATGTTTTCAGACCTACCTTTCTAACCTAAATGACCACAAGGACAGTAAACAACATATTCATAAGTTAGATAAAATGTGCTTATGATAGTAGGACAAATACCTTTCAAATGACAGTATATTCCAGAAAACAATCCACAAAAAAAAAAGCATATGAAGACAACACAAGCAATATTTTCCTTGAAACTTGCTATTTCTCCCAACATTAATTCTCCCCTTACGGCAGAAATGTGATAACCTTTAATCCTGGGAGCCATTCCTAATTTATTCATTCAGATTTCAAAAACACAACCCTGACAGCCACTTTCCTCATGTGCTATGCAGATCAAATTACACATTTAAATTACTCACAAGTATTTTATGTGGTCTGTTAATTTGAACACACTAAATTGATATGGGTGTTCTGAAAGGTGTGCCTCCACCTTTCTGTGAAGCTAGTATAAAGTTTCCAATCCCCTTGCCAAAAAATCATAAGAAAGGAAGGAGGGTAAAAACACGGAATGTGAGGAAACTGTTGAAAATCAATTGCTTAATTCTTTTAAATGTAAGTTTAAATTGGATCTGTCTCGGGCAGTCAAGGAAAAGGCATGTTCACTCTCCTTGATGAAGGAAGTAACTTTCTGAACCTTACATTATTCACACCAAAAAAATTACATATTTCACCACACAGGTATCACTTCAACTTCAGCCTTCCTAATGAGTACATCAGCATGTTCAATGACTCTAGAGGCAGAATGAGATTAATTGAATAAATTTAGGGATATATCACAAACAGGAGAGAAGGGAAATAACTAAGCATTAACACATTCCTTCATTCAATAATTGTCTGAATCAGGGGTATTGATTAAAGAACTGAAGCATAAGAAAAAGAACTTTATCCTGTGATGGACTGAAAGTACAGTAGCAGCACCAATTTCAAGAGTTGACAACCATTATTAACTATCTGTTTATGCCTCAAAAACCTAGCAACCAGCCACACCAGGCTGCCTTAATCTGCAGAAAATTCATCGGAAGTACTTTCCCAACATGACCAAGTTTCATACAACATAGATACTAAATTTTAAAAGCCCTCAGACGATGAAACTCCAATTTTTCTCAACAATTCAATAGCTGAAAGTCAGCTACAGACTGGTCTTCACAACACAGGGAACCTGCAGGTGAAAACACAGGGTAAATAGAGACTCCATCACTTACCTCAGCTATGTGCGGCATTGGGTTAAATCCACAGAGATTGCACACAACTTTCTTGCACTCTGTACAGGTATTAAAGTTGGGGGGATCCTTAGAACCAATATTTAGTCCAGTTTTACAAAGGGGACAAGACACTTTAGGCTCGCTGGCTTTCTCCAGTTCCGACAGCCCAGCAGGTTTCTTAGCTTCAGCAGCCTGAGGCTTGCTATCTTTAGCCAAACCAGGTTTCTTTTCTAGATCAGATCCTTTAGTTGTTGAAACACTATCTGCTTTTGATGGCTCCGATTTTTCAGTTGTAAGAGGCTTGGCTTCTTTCCTTACAGGAACAGCTTTTGGAAGAGGCTGAGCCTGAGCAGCCTCTTTGGGGGCTGCCTGAGAGGCCGGAGGCTGCGATGGAGGCTGGGGCTGCTTCACTGCAGGACCAGGCGGAGGGGGACCTGATGTCTGAGACCCCGGCTGACCTGCTGTGGAAATTAAATTTGAGGCCTGGCTGAAGATTGAAGCTCCAAATCCAAACAGTTTCCCAGTAACTGTTTCTTGTGGTGTTGTAGGCTGAGGCTTAGGGGCATCAGTGATGCCTCCCAGATTAAGGCTGAAACGCCTTGATTGCTCAGGAGTTTTCTGAGGTGGCTGAGGCTGAGGTGCCATCTGCGCTGGCTTGGGACCTGCCCCTGCTTGTGGGCCCTTGGGAGCTGGTTTGGTATCAGGCTTTGGGGCCGGTTTTGTTTGTAACTTCTTAGGATCATCTTTTGTTTGTGTTGGCTCGACTGGCTTTTGAGTTTTAGCATCTGGTCTAGCCCCGGGCTGAGACACAAGCTTGGGATCTGACTTCTGCCGAGACACTTGTGGAAGGGGTTTGGAATCTGGTTTATCCCCAGCTGGATGTGTGTCTTGTGACGGCTTGGCAACCTCTGGCTTGGGGGAATCTGTCACTTTCTGTTGAGTTGGTGGAGGTCTGGGACCTGTTGAATCCTGTTTCAGCCCTGGTGGTACAGAGGCAGGCACAGTGTCCATCGTAGGCTTCTGTACACTGGGTTGTTTTTGCTTATCTTCAGCTTGTGTTGGCTTGGCCTGATCAGACTTTGGAGTAGGATCTGTTTTCTGGGAGATCTCAGTAGACTCAGCCCGGGGTTGTTTTGATTTTACAGGGGGAGACGCAGGCAAGGATGGTTCTTTTTTCTGTGGCAAGGCTTTCTTTGATTCTGCTAGTTGTGAAGGTTCAGGCTTTGGAGAAGCATCTTTCTTTTGAACTGGCTGTGGCTGGGGAGATGGTTTAGCTGTTGAAGGTGGAATGGGTGTCTTCTGTTTGGGTTGAGGTGGCTGTGGCCCAGGACCTGGTGCCAGGTCACCACCTAATGCTCTTTGCATCTGGCAGTTTAAACAGAGCCATTCCTTAATCTGCCAAAAAAAATAAATAAAATAAATAATTTAAAGGTATTGTAATTAAGAAATTAAGATAAGACAAAGTTAATAAAATCAGTAATAATGGGCTATTCTAGTATACGGCTTGTTGCAGTATTTCAGACTTCCGTGTAAAAAGGGAGAAATATTACCACTAACACTGTTTTGTGGTTGACATGACCAACTGGCTTTTTCATTCATCTCCACATTCCTGTCATTTGAGCTATTGCTGAGCCCGTGCTTCTAATGACTTCATTCAGTTTACACACAGCTGAATACTGGAGGATAAAAACCCAGCAGAATGAAAAAATGCATTGGAATTTCGTGGGACCCAACAGTGATTCATTTATAGCAATGATTTGCCAGAATAGAGAAAAAAAGAAAAATAATGCTAAAATAGTTTGACACATCAAGTCTGCTGTCAGAAAACAATAATCAGAATTAAAACACAGTAAATGCATAATTACCTTTAAGCATACATATATCAAGCTCTTCACATGGCTTACAGTTTTGGTAATTGTTTAAATTACAGGGCACATGTATTGCCACTTTACATGTATCCAATGAATAAGGCACAAAGGTGTGCTAATGGACACTATATATCACACAGGGTCACACTTTACCACTAATTTGCGGGCAAGTCTTCATCTGGAATCACTGAGGAGCTTTGCCAAGCACTAATGGTATTTTAAGAGCCAAAATTAGGTTTCCAAAAATTCCTTTGTCAGTAAAAGAAGCTCCCAGTGTATTTACTGTACACCTGTATACAGTGGGCGCCCCTCTTTTCAACACAGAGGAGAAAGAATAAGGCAAATAATATGTTTACCTGTGTTTCTTTTCAATTGTAGTACCTCACAACATTAAAATACTTTTTCTTCTTCCCAAGGAGAGGGAAACTGTATTTTCTAATATGACAGAAAAACCCAATGATGCTAAGTGGTCATTCCTACCATCACTTTCATAAAGCCTCACAATCTGAGGAAGGATCAAATAGGCTAAAGCAACATGGTCAGGAAGCATCACGTGCTATTTTCCACATTTTACATCACTAGTAGAAACATTATAGGCAGCAAAAATGCCATTCAATATGGCCCAGAGTCCAGTGTGCCTACACGTGCAAGTAGATACTTAAGCGGGTCATCTGTAGCCCTTTTCCCCTAAAGGTGAAGATTTCTGGGTCCTGTTTCTCACTCAGATCTGGAATCTCTGCCATACAGAGGATGTACTAGTTGCAAATAAAGATTTTGTCTGTGTAATATCATAGCTCACTGAAGGGAAAGAACTCTGATGTCATGGACTGTGGCAATTAATTCATTATTTTGGTGTGCTTTGCCAGCCTTGTATTTTTCCAGCAGCAAAAATTAAAGCAACAGTTGGACACAGTTCCCTAAAACACAGTTATTCTAATTATTCTGACAAACATGGTATATACACACACTGGAATATGAGCTTGCTATTACTAACAGCTTCACAAGGAGATGCCCAGTTTTGGCCCCACCCATAAGCTCACAGTAATCAAGCTGCCATTCATAATAGCACTGCTTTATCTTCCATTTTGAGTGCAATTTTTTTTAGACTGTTTAAACAATTCACCAATCAACTTGCGACCCATATAGCAAATGGCTGTTAAAAAGTGAAACCAACTGAAACGAAACTGGAACACATGTTTAAATTCTGCTTCGAACTGGTAAAGGACTTAAATTCACAACAAGAGAGGACTTGAGCAAAGATTACACTCAGCTTAAATCCTACATTGTTTGATTCCCTTACAAGTCCCCTGTCCAAGGGACAATTATTTGCAATAAGTAAATCTTAATTATGACACTTGATTTTAGATATTCGTAGTCTAATACAGTAGGCAGTAACAGGTTCACCTACCAGCTCTCACTCAGCTCCCAGGAAATCTAATTTTAAGTCACTATGACTTGGGGCCTTTAAGGCCCCAAACAAAGTAGTTGTAGAGTTGGGTGGGGCTACAGAATAAGTAGGCTGAATAATTCTTATATTTAAGGTGTCCAGATTCCAACTGCATTTATAAGCATTAAGGTCTGTCTTTAACACACAGCTGGTCCAGTCTGACTCTACTACCTAACTGGAGTCCAAACAGAAGTTAATTCTATACTACAGTTTTCAACACAATCTTGTACAGAAGACAAAACCATAACCGCTATTTTTCCCCTTATCTTTAAAAAAAACCCAACAACCATATATACACACACCCGCACTCTTGGTATTAAACTGAAGCCTTTAAAACTGAAAATTAATTTTCTACTCCTACAGCTGAACTTCAAAATGGAAAATGTAGGAAGTTTAACTTCACTGTAATATTTTTTAAATCCTTCTGGTTTAGACATAAAATTCCTCCCATGCATTTTAGTGGGAGGAATTAAGTGCCAAAACCCTCAAGTCATTACAGCTTACACACATCATCTTCAAACAAATACAAAACTGAGCAAACTGTAGTTCTGTGATTGAAACTGCAGGAGTTCAAAATGAAGTGCGCTACAGGATGCGGCTTTGTATCAAACACTGGCCTGTTCATTCTATGGCAATTACAGAGATTTTTCTGTAAACTTTAACAGGAGCAGGCTTCTGGTAAGCACAGATGCTCTTAACATGTTATTACAGATGAAGTAAAACTTACTGCTGTTGTAGATACCTAAAATACTAGTTTGCCTATCCTTAAGATCTTCCTGACAGCAGTTCTGTGACCTTCTAGTTTCTTTCTCCATATTTCTCATATCTCTACCGAGAATTAAAAGGCAAAATTTCCAATGCAACACCTGACCTTTTGCAGCTCCTGTCTACTTGTAAAGGAGATTCTCCTTTGATGCTGAGGAACCCAAGCTGTCTATTTTTACACTGATAGATAGGGGTGGGGGCTGGATCTTATTTCTAGAAAAAAGCCACATGATTTTCTTCATCCTGAGACCCATGCCATTAACTGCCATGACTAGGAGTGTAAAATTGACAGATTTCATGCAGAATTTTTTCTTCAGATTTCAACTGCTGAACACAGAAAGTGCTACCTTGCTTTTTAACTCACTTATGTAGAAACTATATGCCCTCATAACAACAAGCATGTAATTAAATTTTTTTTTTAATTCATAAACCATAACATCTTTAAAAAAGCTTCATAAAGACTCTACTAGTTGGGAGCACCAAATGAATTTATTAACAGTGTTTTAATAACAAGATCCATGGAGAATGACATTGAAGAAAATTATAGCACCATGTTCCACAGCTCACCTTTCTTTATGCATTCATAATCTAACAGTTGATTCCAACAACAAATACGAGCTACACTTCAGTTCTCCTTTTCCCGAAAAAAAACAACACAACTGAAGGTAATCCACAGCCTTTTCCTTCCTGCAAAAGTGTTCAGATTTGTTCTAACTACGCAAACCCATCAAAAGCAATAGGAAAACTGTCAGAGAGTGAGTGTATCGACTGGCGTGCTCAATTTCTATTCCCGCAGATGATGTATGGGAGGAAGAGAATCCAGCTTGATTCTAACATTCCAGATGTACTGCGAGAAAGAAATTTTGACTTGCAGATTGAGCGTATTTCATATAAAAATTACTGGCACACAATATGAATGTAGCTCTCAGAAGCCATTTTAACAGCCCTTTTGCAGAACAGAGCTGCATTCTAAGGCAACAGCTCTTATCCTCGCTTAGACCAGTCATTTGGTACTATAAAAAGGAACTTTAAGATATGCATAAAATATTAGCATCCCTTTATATCACCACAACAGTGTAAAGATTTATAGATCCTTTACTGCACCACAGATATGGAAATGGACTTTGCTGACATTGCTCAGCTCTGCCCCAAAGCTTTATTGACAAAATCAGTTTCTAGTCTGAAAACACATCATCTTATTTGGTTCCTGACAATTTGAGAGAGGAGTGAGGAATCTAGATTTAGCTCTTAACAGACATTTCTGCCCAGATGATGAGAGAAATATGAAAAATAAAGCACTTGAGCCCATGATTTTATGCAGCTTCATGTAGAGTGGTAGAATACTGTAAGAGACAAGAAACTAGATCAGAAAATCCTGTTATGAACAAAAAACAACTTCTGTAACAGAACAAACTGAAATAGTATGTTGATATACAACTGAAAAGGTCTTCTAAATAAGCCTGGGAAGTACTACAAAGTTTTCCTTCTACACCATCCTTCCCTGAACAAGATCTCAGCTATTTGAACTAATTACAGTGAAACAAACATTTAGCTATTGTACACAGCGTGCAACTGATCCTCATTTGAGGCAAACAGATTATCACTACAAAATAAATATTTGACCCTTATAACTGATACCTGAAAGGAAGGTAACGAGGGAGTTTATCAGGAAACATGGATTCAAGGTGCTCACAAAAACAATGCTAGGTTCCAGTCAGCAACATATTCCCCAGGTATCCACTCCACAAACCACAGCAACAGTTACAAGTACTGTAGCTTGATGCTAAACCAATGTTTGAGCAAACTTTTTAAATAGCCATTTAAAAAGACTATTTTTAAATCCTACTTAGAGATTTTAAATCTACCAAAAAACATTACTGGATGAATTGTGTTATGTAGTTACCACAATTTTAAAACATACTCCAGTACTCTGCCTAAATTACTAATGCAAAAAGCTAGAGCCTGCATATGAACTATGAGTGTTTGGGGAACTATTATTTTATAGCTTATATAATTAGAGTCATAAAGAAAAATAGTGAACATACAATCTTTTTTAACGCTAGTATTTCAGAATATCTAAAAGTTAGTTTTTATAGCCAAACATATGTTTAAGCTGCCTCATGCATAAGACAAGGAAAAAGACTTAAGCACAGCTCAGTGCCCTGCACCATGCATCACTGCAACAAATGCTGATTGCTTCCATTAACTGCATCTAGACAACGTGAATGATTAACAAAAAGATATAATTGCAAATCGAGGGAGCGGCAAAGAAAAGGTTAACAAAGTTCATCTGTGCTGCACAGAGTGCGGGAGAGTGAATATCGCTGGGATTTGAAAAGGGATTACGCTGTCTGGTCGGAGCAGGGCTGGGCCACGCTTCCTGCCCAGTGATTACCCAGCAAACAGCATCTCCACATCACATGGCCTAACATAGTAGTAAATTACAGTTGCTGAGCAACAGCAATACTGGCGCAGATGGCTCACTGCAGTTGACATCTTTAGCTATGCAGATTAATTTATTATTTACTTGTGTTAAAAACTGGACAGGACAGTTTTCTGGGTTAATGAGTAAACACTCCAAAATATTGTAGAATATTGCCTGATTAAAATATTGAGAAACTATTTGCTGCACATAGGTGCTTGCTTCATTCTACGTTCTGTCCTTTTCTTACAAGAAAAAAAAAATGAAAAAGAATAATCCACAGGACATCACTACTATTAATATATTTAATCCTAACTGTAAAGCAGAAATGTAGGCACAAAGTCTTCCTCTGAGAGAGAAACAGTCTGGGAGTGTGTTTAAGAATATTCCACAGAGAGAAACAATATTCTGTACTTCCATAACCCTTCTACTTGAGGATCTTCACAATTTTCCCAAATGTCTGTCTGGCAGTTCTAGCTGAGGGCAGAACTACAGGAGCTATACTGGCTTCATTGCATCACAAAAAATGTGAATAATCTCCACTGCCATACAAATTGCAGTGTTAGTAACACTGGAGCACCCCAAGTACTCTTTGGACCAAAACAAATATTTCACACAGAAATACTTCAACCTTTGACCACTTTTAAAAGACAGCTAAACAAGGCTTGTTTGAATGTGGTCTCTGATCAGTTTGAACAGAACACCTCTAGCTTTACTTCAGCACAGTTAAGCGTTGATATCTAAATTAATACTTGGAGAAAGTTTTAAAAAGACTTTATTGGGTTTTAACTCATTTCTTTACAACTTGTGATTGTAACAGCTGATGGTCAGATTCAAGTCCCTAATTCTCCACTTTGCTTTCCATTACCTATAAAACCATGAAAATCCACTCAAATCTAAGTTTACATAGGGCATACAGTTTCAAAGCTATTTTTCCTGGTATTAAAAAAATTAGACTTTGTGGCATGTAACTATCCACAGTGATGTCAGTTTTATTTTTGTTTATATGTCAATTTCAGTCCATGCTGCATTCTGGTTCTTAAGCACTACTGCAACACAGCAGGGTCCAGACTGTAAACTGTGGGGAATATTTCAATTCAATCAATAGCTTCCTTTACTATCATGTAATCAACAAAGATTTAAGAGTCATTTCTATTAATTTTATTGTAAGTATAAGCAAAATTTATTTGGATTCACCAGAAGAATTATGGTCATCTTCCTTATATGAATAGTATTTTAAATTATTATATATTCTTTTCCCTGTACAAGCTAATAATACTGATTATAACTGGAGAAAAAAAAATGTATTTCTGACTTCTTAAATTCTCTGTAGTTACTGAAAATGCTTCATGCCCAAGTGTGGGCTACTGTTAAGGATACTTGGGGATGCACGATGTCAACAAATAAAAATAATGAAAATCATTATAAGGATTTGTCCTGGTTTGAGGTAAAACAGAACTAATTTTCTGTTCAGTAATTTTACTTTTTCAGCTGGGCCTCTTTTCCTCTCTTTTCCTTAGAGGGGGGAGGGAGGGGCCATCTGTCATTCTGATTGGTTAATCCGGTCAAAATCACAACAGGATTTGAACCAAATCATGACACTATTAAATCAAAGGTTGTGATATGACAGTAAATAAAAATGAAAGCAGAACAAGCAAAATTTCAAGGCTCTAGTACCTACAGCAATTGATACAGAGAATTCCTAGCTCTGCCAAAAGGAAAAAAAAAAATTTAAAAAATGGACATCTCCCCCAAAAATATTCCTCCAACAAAAAGAAGAAAATATTTCCAGATTGGGTTATAAAAATTATTTTTCCTGCTAAATTGAAAAATAAAGGTGCAGATCCAGTAAAATATTCTACTTGACCTGAAATTATCCACTCCACTTTGGAAGACTTCTTTTTTTTTTCCCCCTCTTTTTTCGATTAGGATTAAGTCTATTTTGATACTGACATGTTTCACAACTAGTCAGAACCAATAAAATATTTTTTAGAACTCACTTTGCCTCCATCCAGAAAAGCTTTTTGCAAGTAAACAAATCCTCCATCAATACACACATCTTCATATTCTCTGAATGTGCAATTATAGAATCACAGAATCATCATGGTTGGAAGGGACCTCTGAGATCACCGAGTCTAACCACAAAAAAAAAACCAAACAAAAAAAAACCCCAAAACAACAACAACAAAAAAAACCAAACCAAAAACCAAAAAACCAACAACACATACAACACCCCACCACTTCACACACACACACCCACAAACCAATGATCTTGGGCTCTAGAGCATGCCCTGAAGAGCCATGTCTACACGTTTCTTAAATGCCTCCAGGGATGGCGACTCCACCACCTCCACAGGCAGGCTGTTCCAGTGCCTGACCACTATCTCAGTAAAGTAAGTCTTCCTAATATCTAATCTAAACCTCCTCTGCTGCAACTTTAGACCACATCCTCTGGTCCTACCATTATTCCCTTGGGAGAAGAGGCCAACCCCCACCTCTCTCCAACCTCCTTTCAGGTACTTGTAGAGGGCAATGAGGTCCCCCCTCAGCCTCCTCTTCTCCAAACTAAACAGGCCCAGTTCCCTCAGCCTCTCCTCATACGACTTGTTCTCTAGACCCCTCACCAGCTTGCTGGCTCTCCTCTGGCCACGCTCCAGCACTTCAGTGTCCTTCCTGTAGTGAGGGGCCCAAAACTGAACACAGTACTCAAGGTGAGGCCTCACCAGTGCTGAGTACAGAGGCATGATGACTTCCCTACTCCTGCTGGCCACGCTATTCCTGATACAGGCCAGGATGCTGTTGGCCTTCTTGGCCACCTGGGCACACTGCTGGCTGTCCACCAACACTCTCAGGTCCTTTTCTGCTGGGCAGCTTTCCAGCCGCTCTTCCCCAAGCCTGTAGCGCTGCCTGGGGTTGTTGTGACCTAAGTGCAGGACCCGGCACTTGGCCTTATTAAACCTCATCCCATTGGCCTTGGCCCATTGATTCAGTCTGTCCAGATCCCTCTGTATAGCCTTCCGACCCTCAAGCAGATTAACACTCCCACCTAGTTTGGTGTCATCTGCAAACTTACTGAGGGTGCACTCAATCTCCTTATCTAGATCCTCAATAAAGTTATTAAACAAGACTGGCCCCAAAACTGAGCCTTGAGGGACACCACTGGCAATCGGCTGCCAACTGGACTTCACCTCATTAATCACAACTCTTTGGGCACGGACATCCAGCCAGTTTTTTATCCAGTGAAGAGTATACTTGTCTATGCCATGATTCACCAGTTTCTCCATGAGAACGCTGTGGGGGGCGGTGTCAAAGGCCTTAACAAAGTCCAGGCAGACAATGTCCACAGCCTTCCTCTCATCGAGAAAGCGGGTCACATGGTCATAGAAAGAGAACAACTTGGTTACGCAAGACCTCCCTTTCATAAACCTATGCTGGGTGGCCCTGATCCCTTGCCTGCCCTGCACTTGCTGTGAGAGCTCTCCCAAGATGATCCTCTCCATGATCTTTCCCAGTACCGAGGTCAGGCTGACAGGCCTATAGTTTCCCGGATCCTCCTTTCGGCCCTTCTTGTAGGTGGGCATCACATTGGCCACCCTCCAGTCATCTGGTACCTCTCCTGTTGACCAGGATTGTTGATAGATAATGGAGAGAGTCTTGGTGAGCTCTCCCACCAGCTCCCTGAGTACACTTGGGTGAATTCCAATTTTCAGCAGGTACCTAAATAAAAAATTATACCTGGCTCCAAGACTAATTATAAATGGCCTCTCAAAAGCATACTGAAATAGTGGATGAAAAATGGACTGACGTAGATAAAATGCATCAAAAATGATCCCTCCTAAAAACTACCTAGAAGACAGGCATGCACTTACGTGCACATACTCATCAAGGGTAGGCTCACAGAGCAGAACTCACATACAAGTTTCTGACATCAACAGCTTTAACACTCCACTTGGATCATCAGCTTTACAAATGTCCATCACAAAAAATGTAACAACATATTTTTACACTTCAAACCATTGTTCAGTCTGTGTTGCACATACCTTCCAATAACTCATTCACAGGGGATTTACTCCAGCTATTGACCATATGCACTGGTCATTTAGATTTAACTACAGTAGTTCAGGCTTTGTGCCTAGCTTTACCAAAATTTTACAAAAACTAGAAGTGCTTAACAAAATTGATAGTCCCTCAGATTCTCTGCTCATTTTCAGAAAGCCTATTCTTATTCACATGATCTAGAGGACTGAATCTTTTTTTGGGAGGTGCTGGTTTCTGTTCTTAATGGCTCATGGAAGTGGTTTTGGCAAAATATTTTTTTTAAAAATTAGAAAAATAGATCACCACATAATAAAACAAATACACACCTGCTACAAGGTTCTGATATATGTGAAAGGAAAATGCAATAAAGTAGCAGTCATCAAACCTGTTTATATAATTTTTTTTTCTGTTACTTTATGCAACTGTTGCTAGGCAGTCATGTGCCATGGTGATGAGTGGAGTGTGAATACCTAGACAGATTAGAGAGACATATGTTACTGAACATGTTATGTATGGTGTGTTTTCTCTCTAGACTGCTGTACAAAACCAAGATACCAACTATCTCTTTTTCCCAAGGGGACCGCAACATCAGATGGTTCAGAGAAATAGTTCAAGGGGGCTGACCTTGTGGCAATATAGGTATCACTTTCTGGTCTTAGTTACACAGTTCACTCTAGTGAGTTAAAACAGACAGAGTGTGTCTACAACTGCATTTTAAATAGATGTTTAAAATAAAAGAATGAATAAAAATTTTTAAAATCAGCACTTTTTAGAATGGTTTTAAAATGCATGCAATGAGTGAGTTCTTAAAGCCTGCTATATTCTTTCCAGAATCAGCTAGAAATACAGAAATGTAGAAGTATCTATACTGGAAAAGTAATTCACTCAGTTATAAAGACTGCACTATCTTATAAAGACTGAGATCCGGTAAGAAACATGTAAGAATATCTTAAGTAGATAGTTCAAGCAGCTGTACAGGGAAAAAGGTTAGAGAACAAATAATATAAATTCTTTTGTAAATAAATGGCTTTCACTCTCCCCACGTCCAATTTGAAATTATTTCTTTCTAACTGGTAATGTTTTTTAACATAAGCAATAGAAACAGCAGCTATAAAAGGCACGTCAAAGTCACAACACAGGATTACAGAATCATGAAACTTGACGAAGAGATGAAATGTCAAGATAGAGTCAATAAGTCCATGGGTGAGAGACAAAGACTTTTAGTCAATAACGCTTTAGGAGAACTTAAAATAAGAGAAGCCAAAAGAGAAAACTTGCACCGTAGTCAAGAAACCTGACAGCTAAGACACAGACCACAGTTTTCACGCTAGACAGGAAGAAATGTGTAAACTACTGTAAAGGAGAAACCCAACACTTTTGTTGATAATCTAAATATTGAAAGGAAAGGGAAACTAGAAGGAAAGTTTGAGAATAAATCAGGTGGGAACCTTTGCAGCTGAAATAAGTCAATTTTTTGTATGTGCCAGAGCAGGCTCTATTACTTTGCTCCAACTGATCAGTAATAAAGTCAGATGTGATTTTCGTGACACTTCACCGCAGATTGGAGCAGGACACCCACAATGAAGTTTCAGCAAGACAGCTGGTGGTGCAGAGCTGAGCAAATGAGAAAAGTCTGAGTGGGAGTCAGAAGTTCGGAACTAATAGCTGAATAAATTAGATGTCCAATACCTTCATTTACTGAAATGATTTCATCATGAAATAAATGCACATCCTGTGTTTATTTCAATGTGTAATATGAAATTCAAATCTGCTTTTACATATGTATGCAATCAGTTAATCTTAAATGCAGCTGTATTTATTGTCTTAAAGTCCTGAATTTCACACTTATAGAGTACCCACTTCAAAAACTAGTAGTTATTCACAGAGTTTCCAAATACTTTGAGATCTTCTTACATCAACTTTCTTTATCTCTCTCAAAATCCATTTCATTTGAACATACCAAATTTGGTGACCATTTCCATGGGAAATCTGAAGTTTTTAAAGACAGACAGACCTGGAGCTCCAAGAGACTCCAGGAGCATGCTACAGAAATAAACAACTCAACACATACTAATAAATGCAAGAAATTTTGGTCTAAAAACATTCTGTCAGAGCTTGAAGATAAAGTTCTTACAAAAATTCCTCATTTTTTAACATCAATGCATCATATTTCTTGTTTGTTATACATATATATGTCTTTTTTATACCCCGAACTGTCCAGAATGACATGCGTTATGACCTTTTCTCTATAGGTCGTGATAATATAATCTATGAGCACCTGGTTAGTTGCAGACATTCTGAAATTGCTACACACAGCTGTTCAAATCACACACCTCTTCCAGTCCAAGCATTCCCTAAACTTAAACAAGAAAATACAGTTCTATATGACACAATGTGCCACCAATGGTTTACTGAGATTTCAGGTTTAAATTTGTAATTTGAACAACAAAACAGTAAATAATATACTTGCTGGATGCAAAAAGCCCGCTGTTTGTTACCAGGTTCCTACCTAAAAGTATCACTGGAAAGAAATCTAACTGCTAGCAATCTTTTTAAATCACTATAATACTGAGCCAACAGGTTGCCCAGAGATGCTGTGAAGTCTCCATCCGTGAAAATAAATGGCTATGAGCAATTTTCTTTAGGTGACCCTGCTTTGAGCAAAGGGTTGGACCTTTCAGAAGACCCTTTCAGCCTAGATGATTCTTTGATTCAATTTTATACCTAGAGATATTATTTGCCAGATTCAAAATATAGTAGCAGTCTGTAGTTCTTCATATTAGCATCTCTGATCAGCTAAATTAATACCAAAACAAGACAAAAATAAGCTTCCTAAATACCCCTTCTGGCTATTTATCACTAGTTAGTTTTCGATGCCAGGCCTGCAATGCTTGAATTTCTATAAATTGATAAAACTGTTGGTACTGAAAACAAACTCAAACTACATTGCAAATTTAAAATTAGCGTAACAGGATGTATGAGAAGCTGTTCAAGCAATAAGAATAGATCAGACATTCATATGAAACCTTATTCCCATACCGAGCAAGTGAAGAACAAGAACATGTACAAGCCTATAAATCAAACTACAACAAACATCAGGTTAAAACAAGTTAATTTGAAATCCTAATATTACTTTCTATGCCATTTCTATGTTATACAATTACAGCAGAAATAGTGATCAAGGCTAGAAATAGTCCACAGAGATCTCTTCCTTAGCATCCCATAAGAATGAAATAACCTAAGTATCACCAAGTCAAAACTCATGACTCAGGCTGTCAGCTAATGAACACTCACGGAGTCATAAAGCAAATCCATCCACCCCACATCCTTTTCCAAAATACAGACTGGGGCTATGAAGAGTCATCTTCATATTTTTTTTGTTTAGTTAGTTCTTATAGCGTAAATTTTGCTTATTTATAAACAGACTATTGTGGGCAGATTGCAAACATAGCCAGTGAGTGCTTGAGATCAAGCAAAATGGCAAAAAAAAGTCACATTGGGGTTCCTCCTCTTTATATGAGGAAAATAGAACATACTTCTAAATGCTGTACAAACAGAGAGCCATTACCTTCTTTTTTCCTCAATTTCACCCCCTTTTTTTTGTAAACAGTTTTCCCCAAAAGCATGACTTTTGCCAGTTAACTTGTTAAGACTTTAAGTGATCATGACGCTACACTGTAACACATCTGACGTTTCAGCATAACCAATGTAAACTTAACTTTGTGCTCTGGTAGCAAACACCAGTTTATAAACTACTCACCTCTGTTATATGAGGATTCGGATTGAACCCACACAGGCTGCAAACTACAGTATGACACTGCGTGCAGGTGTTGTAATTGGCCTTTTCTGGAGTGTGCAGCAGCAGTTCGGTGGTTGTGCAAAGAGGACAGAAGGTTTTCTTTGAGGCAGACTCAGCAGGTTGGGTTGCACCAGTTTGCTTTTGCGGCGAGGGTTTTTCAGGACCTGGTTGCTGGCCTGGTGGTTTTGTAAGTCCTGGCTGTTGTGCCGGGGGCTTAGTGGCCCCTGCAGTCTGAGAAGATGGTTTTGTAGGTGCTGCCTGTGGTGGCACTTGCTTTACAAGCCCTGTTTGCTGTGGAGGTGGCTTCCCAGGTCCAGGTTGTGATGGTTGTTTTGCAGGCCCTGTTTGAGCAGATGGCTTTTCAGGTCCAGGTTGCTGAGAAGGCTGTTTTGGAGGCCCTGTTTGCTGGGAAGATGGCTTTACAGGACCTCCTTGCCGTGCCGGCTGTTGAGATGGTTGTTTTACAGGTCCTGGCTGCTGTGATGATGGTTTTGTGGGAGGTGGTGCTTGGGATGATGTTCTAGCATTGTCTGCTTGCTGTGGTGATGGTTTCGTTGGGCCTGCTGAAGGTTTTGCAGAAGTTTGTTGCTTTGTTGGTTCTGACTGTTGGGGCTGAGATTTTTGCGGTCCTCGTTGCTGGGGCGGTTGTTTCGCTTGTTCTAGCTTAGAGTCTACTGGGTGACCAGGGCCTGGCTTCTGAACTTGCTTTGGTTCCCCAGGCTGCTGCTGAGGCACTGGTTTGGAAGACTCAGTTGTCTGGGGTGTAGATCTGACAGGTCCTTGTTGTTGAACAGCTGACTTCGGAGACTGTTGTTGAGCTGGATGTTTTGCAAGGCCCCTCTGCTCCTCAGGTTTCCCTTGCTCTTTCTGGGTAACTTTTTGTTTCCTACTGGCTTCTTCATGACCTGCATCTGAATCCGATATCAAATCAAAAGGATTGAATTTATTCACAACTGAAGTGACTGCACTCAGCGGATTGGCATCTGAGAGAAAACTGGGCATCATACTTGGCTTCTGATCTTCTTTAAAATCAGTCCTGGATTTTGATTCCTTTAGACTAATAGAAGAAGGGCTCCGTCCCGGTGCCCGTTGTTCTGTCTTCAGCACATCTACTGTTCTGCTTTTGCTTAAACTTGGTGGTCCTGGATCTGGGGGCTTACCTGGTTGCCTGGGATGGTGGCTTGTATCAAGCTCAGGATGTCTGCAGACAGAAAATGTAATACAATTAAAATAATGCAGAGTAGTAGAAAAATCAGATAAAATAAGATGCACCTGTGACCCTCTAAGTGTTCTGGTAACACTGGAAAGTTTCTCAGGTACTTAAGTGTTTGCAAGAGCAAGGCTTAAAATGTAAGTTGCACGTAAAAATTATTTAAATTTCACTGAATTTCACTGATTTTTAGAGTTGGAAGGGACCATAGAGATCATCTAGTCCAACTCTCCTGCCAATGCAGGACCACCCAGAGCATGTCAGATCATGCCACTCAGGACGGCATCCAGGCGGGTCTTGAAAATCTCCAAAGAAGGGGACTCCACAACCTCCCTGGGCAGCCTGTTCCAGGGCTCCGTCACCCTCACTGTGAAAAAGTTTTTCCTCATATTCAAGTGGAACGTCTTATGTTCCAACTTGTGCCCATTACCCCTTGTCCTCTCACTGGCAACTACTGAAAAGAGTCTGGTTCCCTCCTCCTTCAGTCCGCCCTTGAGATACTTATAGGCATTAAATAGAAATTATTGTTCTATAAAGGCCTATACAAGTATTGAATCAGAGACTGATTTATTACTTAGAAAATAAACTTATATGACAACAATGTTTAACTGGATAGTTTTCTCCAGAAAGCTGAAGAACTCAAAGTTACAACTTACTATTTTACCCAAATCCAAATGACTAACTCTCCACTGTGTCCTTTGGGATACAAACATGGGGAGACAGAGAAGACTAAAAGAAGTGTCAGAAAATTAGCAGATCAAAGCACAGCCATACAAGAAAGACACTGCACAAAACAAAATGTTTATGTACTTGTGTTTTGGTTGCTTGTACAAAATTAGGATATATTTAAAATTCAATATGCAGCAAGGACTTAAACACCTAAAATCCAGGTAGGTTAAGTAGTATATGCTTCTCTTTAAAGTATTTACTTTGCCACCCAACCACTCACAAATCAGAAGAATTTTCAAACAGGTAAATCAGATGCCAGTTCCCAGAATTAGTCCTGAAGCTTTTTTTTTTTCTTTTAAAATAGAACTACTATAGAGCTTCCTCCCAGCATCATCTCAATTCACATTGCACAGCAGTAAAAAGAAAATTTCTCATTGCATCAGGATTTTTCCCACTTCTCTAACAATAACATTTTTCTGTGTTTTCATATAGAAGAAAATAAAACTAAGAACGTAGGAACCAAAATCAAAATCATGGCCTCATATGTGACATAGTATTCTGCTTGTTGCTATACTCAGCTGCAGCTGGATGAAATAATATCATATTCAATGCTATTGGTAAAGGATGTAGTAAAATACTCTACTTGGTGCTATCACTGTGCTTTTGCTGGAAGATAAGGTGTTCTCTCCAGTGCCACAACTGTATTGCGAATATAAAATTTTCAGTTTTCACTTTGAGAGATCTGGTTACTTAGTTAATGTGATCTTGTTCTTTCTGGACATGACATTTCTTCTTGGGCATTCATGACTAAAATGAACAAATGCTCATTATATTTAAATGTATTCCTTAACTAAAAATAAATAAATAATTTTAAAATTCTGTTTAGAAGTTTTATCAGAAATCTGAAGGATCATATATAGTACACACATTGAAAAAATGTATTTTACACTGTTAATGTTACCATGAGTTTACTATTATTTCTGATTAAATATTTAGAGCTTTCATTATATTCTTAGCAATGGAAATATAAAAGCACAAAACTAAGTGGTAGCCATTTCTGTGCTCGTAATTCTCACAATCTTGCATCTGATGTTTTTGTAAGTTAAAAATTGCCACATGAAATGCCTGTTAAGAACAAACTATTTCTAGCCTCCCATAACTCCATTCACTCTTGCCCATTCTTGAAATATAATTGGTCATAATACTGGGAGGTTTATAACCTTAATGTGGAACCTACTGAAGTGAGTAGGTGTGTTTCCATTGGTGTCAGTGAATGTTGATTAACTTATTACTCACAAAGAGGATAATTCAGAAAAGCCTAACGATAATCTAATTCCTTCAATTATGTAGCACTTTTGCTTGTTATAAGAATAATTTTATACTCTATTTAGCAACTAGGTAGGTCTATCTGCAGTTCTGTTTCTTGCTATTTAGATAAGAACTCTAGGTTTACCTGAAGAGCTACTGCTTACTAAGTGAAATCATTTCAACTATTCTGTTAGTGGCCATCTGGTACACTTCCAGCATTCAGGTTTGCAAGTGTTTAAAATGTTGGAAGACTTCATTCAACTACACTAAGAGTGAGAAGGGAAAAAAGGAAAAGGATCAATGGTACTAGTAAAACTCCAGTTGGGAAACGCAGTACCATGCCCAAACCTTACAGCATGAAAGTGGAAGAAAAAGCCCAAACCCTAAAACTGTTTTTAGAAATTGAACTTGCACATTAACAAGAAGTAACTGTGGATCCCTGTTGGAATAGAGCTCTCCTCCAGCTTTCACTTTTATCAAAATTATGTGTTCCATAAATTTCCACCTGATGAGATGTCAGTACCTGAAGTGAGATTAAAATCCATGAATCTAGGAAATAAAAAAGCCAGTTGACTCTGCAAGGCTGCTGGTGTATTCAGAAGACCAGACTTGTCTTGCCTTTATACATAACAATGTTTAAAGAGAAAAACCAGAGTGTGGTTAACTAGTGGAATAAAAAGCATTGTAAAGACAAGCTTCTTGAGAAATGTTACCTCTGTCAAAAGCCAGGACAGTTGTTTTTTTATTTTAAATAGAGTTTTAGGTAGCTGGAAGTTGAAGCCTTCTTTTCTAGAACTATTCTACAACCAGACACAGACCGACATTGAACTTTAATTAATCTGGAGAATCAGAAATCCTCAAAAAAAGAAAAATCTTGTCTTTATTTGAGAAGAAATTTCTTATTTTTCAATCTTTTGAATCATGAAAAACCCACCACTGTTTTAAATTCTTTAAACCAGACTCAACAAGCAGAATCATTTAGTCCTCCCTCACCTAATTCTTTTATTTGTGTTGCCATGTTTCTCCTCACTTTGGCCTTGATTCACAGAGCTCATCTTTATTCATTTACATTAATATTACAGCCAAATCAAAGCTTACTTTGGAGTCAAGATGAGATTTAACAAAAAGACTACTGGTCTAGTTCTTGAATGCCATAACTATAAAAACCTATTCAAAAAGGCATGTCTTCTTCCCATTCATTGGTATAAATAGTTTTAGCAAGAAGTGCAGTAATAACACAACTCCAAGACAGTTAGATCATTTTCTTATCTACAGACAAGATATGTATAAACATGGCTTTTTTAAGTAAATAGAGCAATGGCATCAACAAAAACATATTCCTTCTGGAGAATACTTGATAAACAAACTTTGTAAGTATGACACTTAATAAGACTTCTCAGCATTTCCTCCCAAAATGCAGTAATTATTTTTTTTCTGCTAATGTCAATTGTGAACAACTTAATAAACTGGAGAAAAAAAAACCACCACAAAAAAAGAACAAAACAAACAAATGAAACAAACGAAACAAACAAAAAAAGAAAACACCACCAAAAAACCCCCCAGCTGCTTTAGATGGTGCATATATTCAGTCTGGTCATCTAATCCTTTCAGATGATGTGGAACAATTCCTGAGCAAGTGGATGCTGACACAGTTACACAGTCATTCAAGGAAGCTAGAACTGGAATTTGCTTACAAATTGACTGTGTATGTTTCAGCTAAACTTCCTAACCATGAGTTTTCTGAAGACAGATAATTGAAACAGGATAGAATGATTTCCATAGGTGCTAAGCATCCCAAACTCTGACTGGAAGCTAGAGATAGAAAGTTCAAAGAAGTAAAAATTCCTTTGATTTACGCAGTTCACTTTAGGTTCTCTAGATCTAAATGTTTATATTAGAATGCATAATAAATATTAATTGCATTTATTTAGCTATTGCATTTTTGAAGACTTAAAAGCTCGAAGCCTATAAAAGTCCTAGAAGCTACACGTATTTAGTGGTGGTAAAGGTGCAACTATAGATTACTTACTATTAAAAGTCTCTAGTTGCAAAACCTGTTATCTCATGCTCTCATCAATCATGAGGAATCTGTACACTTCCAGACCTGGGTTATTTTGGGCATGGAATGAAAGCATTTATAATAGGAAATAATTATTATAGTCTTTCAGGTTAAGACTAGATAACAGCTAATGTTACAATGGAAATCACAGAGGAAAAATCCAGTTAACTACATGAAAAAACCTAACAGACAATGCAATAATGCAAGGCTATATAAACTGGAAGCCAGAATTCCTCTTCCGATCAGTATTTCAGTCACTTAACATTTGGACTGGTATAGCCACACTAGAAAAAAAGCTGTTGGGAACAGTTGTAGGGCATCAGTTAAGAGGTATTTTCCACATCTGGTTTCTTTGGCCACACTGACTGAACAAAAGCTTGAAACTAAGGAGTCTGAGTCTCAGCAAGCTATTTCTTTACTTAAGTTGAAGTCTGGAAGAGGTTGATCCCTAGTCCTTAGAAGAGTCTTACTCCAAGGGTCTGGATCAGGTTCTTAGTAATTACTCCCATCTTTCTTTGTAGATCGCAATAGCAAAGAGATACAGAAGAGGAGCAAGTAAAGCCACAAAACAGGAGCAGAGACAAGTAGTAACCTTATTACAGTGTGACAGGCACAAAGATGCTATGATAAGAACTTCTAAAACCACATGAGAGAAGCCAGCTTATAGGTTATTGCACTGAGTGTTAAAACATCAACTGTGACTAAAAGTTAAAAGGCTGTAATTCACAAATATAGACTGCCTTTACTTTAAATGGAGGGTGAAAGTAAGGTACACTAACAAGATCAAAGTAGCTTCTGATATCATAAATATGTTTTTAGGAAAGCAGCCATTTATAAATGCACATAATAACATATAACAACATTATAAATATTCACATTGCAATGAGTTTAGCCTATTCTAAAATCTTCCAGGGCCATTTATCTTACTTTTTGCTGGAACACTAGCATGAAACAATAAACTTTTAAAGTCTTTGCTCATAGACTGTTATACCAAAGGGAATTTTGAGCTTAGTTTCACAGAACTAAACAATATGATTTTTTTTCCCATTAAAATCTATAGAAACTGGGTACAGCCCTGAACTGAATGGAAAATTATATTTTACATACAGCGTTAATACCTGTTTAATGATCATGCAAGACATAAAATAGGAAGATTTGATTTCCAGTTTAAAAAAAAAAAAAATGGAGACCACCATCTCAGGTATAATCCCAACGACTTCAGTAGTTTGCCCGAGGAAGAATTCAGTCCCACCCTCCTTGCTTCTCTTCTTCTAGAATTCACTTATATAAACCCGATATTATATAAACTCAATGTACATTTATGTAGGGTGAGGCCAATACACAAGAACCCTGTTGAAAAGTCAGCCGGGGAGGCTCCGTTCAGCATCCTCCTTCGAGACAAACAACACACCCAGCCCCGGAGACGGAGAGCACCGGAGAGGCCCGGCCCTGGATGACGGGCGGGGGGAAAGCGGCGGGTTCAGGACCACGGACAGGGGCTGGGGCGGGCACCGGGCGGGGAAGGCCGGCACCGGCCCCGCGGGGAGAACCGGCCCTCGGGCCCGACCCGGGTAACGGGCTTGTTGCACACCGGGCAGTGAATTTGCTAAGAGGCAGGGCAAGGCAGGGGAAAGGAATTACCCTAGCCTTGGCAGATGCACAGGGAGGTAAAGCCGTCACTATCCAGAATACTGAATCCCGCGGCAATCAATTTAATCTGTTATTTTGCCCCTCTTTCCCCTTTCCATAAAATGGAAAAGAAAAAAAAAATCGAGAAGAAAGATAAAGGAGGGAAAATAGACTGAAACAGACCTCCTCAATCCATAACAATTTAATGAAGCCAAATGATAGTTGTAGAGGTTAAGAATCAGCAGAGTAATGGCTAGCAAATACATAATGCCCCAAAGGTTTGAAAGATTCAACAAGAATATCTTCCTCCAGAAAGACAAGCTTACAGAGCCCATCAGCCCTGCGGAGAGCTTCCCTGGCTACTATCTGAGCTGTGGGGCACTCCAGCCCCGTAAAGCACACACAACACAGAGAAAACAGAAACGTTGTCTGCAAATCGCTCCCCTCCCTACACACAGAAACTACCCCTGCTCCGGATCTGTGCAAAGGGAGGGAAGGGGAGAGGGCGCAGCCCACTGGAACCGAGGACCGTCGTTATTATTAGAAACCACCGGAGTGGGAAAAGCTGGAGAGTGCCGGCTCCATCCTGCTGTCCACACTCGTGCAGCCGCCCCCTTTCCTCCCTCAACCAGCAAAATGCAACGCCTGCTCCCGATGCAGCGGGCCCGGATCGCGTTGCCGCTCGCCCCCCGCCCCACCGCGAGGAGACGGAGAAGGGGGGAAGGGAGGAGCGGGAGAAGGGAGATTTTCCGTGCATGCCTTTGCATGGGAGGCGGCTCCGCGCCGGCGAGGTTCCCTCTGGGCAGCCCCTGCGCCCTTGACATGACAGCGGCGATCTGCCTCCTCTCCTCCTCGCTCAGCTGGCTCAGGTCCGCCTCCACCCCGGCCGGGACCAGGCGCTGCAAGGGGGCCGTGGGGCCGCCGCCATCCCCGGCCGCCGCCGCCCCTTCGGGGAAGGCGCCCAGCCCTTCGCCTCCTTCCAGGCTCGCCTCGNTAAGGGAGGTTGGAAGGCACAGCTGAAGGACATCCATCCAAGCAACTCTCCTCCTCCCCCGCAGAGCAGGGCCAACGAGGTCAGGTTGCTCAGGGCCATGCACAGCTGAGTTTTGAAAGTCTCTATGGGTGGAGATTTCACAGCCTCTCTGGGCTTCTCTCCCAGTATTTGACCACCCTCACGGTGACTGGTTCCAGTATGTCAGTGTCGTTCCAGGATTGGTGAGCCCCAAAGTGGATGCAGTACTCCTAATGCAGTCTCACAACTGCTGGATATGTTGAGAAGCATCACCTTTTTTAACCTGCTGGCTGCACTTGAGGTGGCACCACCCAGTCTGCTATGGGCACTCATCACAACAGCATACCACTGAAATGCGTTCACCTCCTCATCCACCAAGACCTTTTCTGTAAAGCTGCTTTGGGGGCAGCCTGGCCTGGTGTATGATGTTATTCCTTTCCAGATCCAGACTCTACACTTGCCATTGTTCACCTTCAGGAGGCTCCTGCCTGTCAGTGGCCCTGCCCTTCAGTGTATCCACCATTCTCTGAGCTGGCATCATTCACAGTCTTGCTGAGCGTGTAATCCAGGCCTTTGCCCACATCGTTAACAGAGACATTAAATGTTATTATTCAGAAAGGCACATCCGGTAACACACCACCCAGCTGGACTTCAAACAGCCACAAACCATTTGAGCCTGACAGTTCCTTCTATTTTTCACCCACTGTACAGGTCTAACTAATTTGGCTAGAAGGGTATTATAGTTGATAGTGCTGAAAACCTTATGGAGCATGATTTGCCTGGGGTAAACATATGCTGTCTGTTTCAAATAACCTTCCTGTCCTTGGTCTGCTTGGACATGGCTTCCAGAAGGATTTGCTCTGTAACCTTCCCAGGAAGGGTACTAGCCACAGGAGCCTAACTACCTTGTAGTTCTCTTGTGGATCCCCTTTTCTGAAGACAGGTGCAGTGCTTGCCTTTTTCACCTCATCCGGGAATTTCCCCAATGACCTTTTGAAGATGACAGAGTGACTTTGCAATAGTATCAGCCAACTCCCTCAGAACCCTTTGATCCACTCCATCTAGTCCCGTGATCTTCTGCATATCCAACTGATTTAAGTGCTCCCTAAGTCTGTCTTAATCTACTACGGGTACTGCTTCACTCCTACATATTTTTCTGCTAGGTTCAGGGACCTGGGACACCAGCGGACAAACCTTACCCATAAAAGCCATGACAAAGAGCCATTAAGTACCTCGCCCCTTCTATGTCCTTTGCCACTAGTTTTCCTGCCTCATTGATCAGAATTCCTGCCTCATTTTCCCAAATCTTCCCTAGAGATCTTATTAATTTGTGGCTGTATTTTGAATATTCCAATGTGTGGGTTAAACAGCTAGATCTTAACAAATATCAGTTGCTTTAGCTACAGGGATGTGATAGCATTTGGTGTTCCTGCTTGTCTCCTGTAGCACTATTTTTCTCCAGACACAGCTGTATGCAAATCAGCCCCCAAAATGACCTACATAAAGATGGCATCCAAATATTTATAGTAGTCTGACACTGTAACAATCAGAGACCATTTTTTCCAGTAGTGGTTCACAATAAATGATAAACTAGTAGCAGTTGGGGGTTTACTGCTTTTCTCTCAAGTAACTTCAAGTTGCACATCAAAAAAACAACCCAGCAGAGAACGTAGTAAAGCACAGAGGGAAAATCCTCTAAATGGAGTAGCAGGACGTGAGTGCGAGTGGATGCCTGTTCACACAGTGTTCTAGGTAAAGACATCAGAGGGGCCTGTGGAAGAGGTGACACACAACACAGTCACACCTGAACGAAGGTGGATTCACTTGGCATGTGAAGTCAAGATACAAATTTCAGTTAAGGGTTTTAGAGGGATGCAAATATACATCCCTATTCATTTAGCACAAGTGAACATCACGTGCTTAGGTATGAACAGGTGTGCAAAGTGCTGCCGCACGGAAGAAGGCAAATGCACAACAAAGACAGGGGAAGAGGGATTTAATTAGTGAAAGCATTCAGTTTTCTGATACATACTAATGTAAGCATTCATATGCACATATACTTCAATATTCTGTGGAGGGTAGTATTCCTGTCTTTCAGCTGGGTAGTCTGGAAGTTCATTTAGTTCCCAAATGCAATTTTTCTAAACAAACCAACCCCCTATGTTTCTTTATTTAAAGTCAAAATAAGTAATAAAAGCCTTTTACTCAGACCTAGAGGTCATCTTATGTTTAAAAACAGATGGCTATGTCAATTGACCTGGACAGGCTGGAGTGTTGGGCAGAGATGAACCTGATGAAATTCATCAAGGGCAAGTGTGAGGTGCTGCACCTGGGGGGAATAGCCCCATGCACCAGTACCGGTTGGGGGCTGACCTGCTGGAGAGCAGCTCTGAGGAAAAAGACCTGGGTGTCCTGGTGGACAACAGGATGCCCATAAGCCAGCAATGTGCCCTTGTGGGCAAGAAGGCCAATGGCATCTGGATGGGGTGCATCAGGAAGAGTGTGACCAGCAGGTTGAGGGAAGTTACCCTTCCCCTCTATGTTGCCCTGGTGAGGCCCCATCTGGAGTACTGTGTCCAGTTCTGAGCTCCCCAGTTCAAGAAGAACAGACAACTGCTGGAGAGGGTACAGCAGAGGACTACAAAGACGATTCAGAGCCTGGAGCATCTCTCTTATGAGGAGAGGCTGAGGGACTTGGGTCTTTTTAGTCTGAAGAAAAGACTGAAGGGGGATCTGATTAATGCTTATAAATACTTAAAGGATGGGTGTCAAGAGGATGGGGCCAGTCTTTTTTCAGTGGTGCCCAGTGACAGGATATTATGTTCAAGTTTGGGCACAAACTTGAACATAATAAGTTCCATCTAAACATGAGGAGGAACTTCTTTACTGTGAGAGTGGCAGAACACTGGAACAGTCTGGCCAGAGAGGTGGTGGAGTCTCCTTCTCTGGAGGCATTCAAAACCCGCCTGGACAAGTTCCTGTGCAACCTGCTCTAGGTGGACCTGCTTTGGCTGGGGGGCTGGACTAGATGATCTCCAGAGGTCCCTTCCAACCCCATATCATTCTGTGATTCTGTGATTTTGTGATATAGATACAGACAAAACTACTGAGATCAAAACACATTAAATTCACTCAATAAAACAAAACTGGTGAAATAAGAGTTTTGCTAGTACTTACTGATCAAAACTATAACCACTGTTCCTATTTCAGTGTTAACATGTCCAGGGATAAAAGATGGGAGGAAAGTGACATATGATGCATAAGGAAGAAAGCTGAAATGGAGGCACAGGATGAGAAACCACCTTTGGTGAGAAGTTCACTATTGGCTTCACATGATGTCATGTTAAAATGATTACTATTTCAAATATATTCTGGATTTTTGTGGAAACTGGCTTTTTTCACAGTTCTGTGACATTTACTTTTTCCTATGAAACAGTATGAAATCAATAGTTATCTGTCCCAGAAGTTCCACTGCCGGCCTGTTTTCCCTACATCCCATCACTTCCACATCTTTCTGCCTGTATACTTCACTGTCTGTCCAAAAGTCACACCAAGTCTCTCATTTTGGTGTTACCAATGAAACTCGGAAACTAATGAAGCATAACATTCTGTTGTAGCAAGGAAAGAAGAATTATCAAATGAATCAGCCTTTTTCTCAAAACTCATAATGTATAATTTGCAAGAAACAGCTTGGTGGTGTCAGGCTAAATACCCTTATTAAAAATACCCTAGCACTGAAAAATGTGATTCAAACCCTTCAGAGATAAAACAGTCTCTTAGTGCATGCAAGTTAGAACTCTGCATGTAAATTTAGAGGCAGAGATAAAGAAGCAAGTTGCCTTCCCTTAGATACCAGATAATATAAAAATGATAAGCGTGAACAGAAGGAAATCCAACAACTCTTGGAGGGCTCACTTACAGGTTTTGTAAAATTTTTATTGTTTTCATTGTTTGTTTGAATCCAAAATGATCAGCACAATCTACAAACATTTACATATTTTACAACATAAAGTCCATGCACGGTATTATTATCCCTGCAAAACAACCGCACACTGTATTTTAAATACCGTAACTGCAATCAGACTAAGGACTGTGCTGTATCAGTAACACAGTACTTTCATCTGGGCCTGACCAGTTTGGTACACAAACCAGATGCATCAGATCTCCAGAGGAGCCAGTCTAAGTTAGAGCTGAGTAGGCAGAAGCAGCACAAGGACAACAATTCATCCTTTGCCAGTGCTGAATCTGATCTGGGGCAAGTGAATCTCAGTTAAGTGTGTATCTTCAGCACTAAAATGAGTGCTTGAAGTTAATTTACTGATTAACAACACTGAAGACATCCAATCTTCTCATCAGTAGGCTACTTAGTATAGATGTACTCTTTACATTTTAAAGGGGAGAAAAAGCCATCTAGTGCATTGAATTTGGAGAAGTAATGCTAAGATCATCAGAAAAGAATAAGAGGTCAGTAACACCTTGGCATGAGCTGGCAAAATGGGAGGGGAAGGAAAACTCTTCCATCTTAATAATATGCCTGGCATTATGCCCAGACAAAAGTGAAGGAGGAAGAAGGTGTGTTAATCATTAACGATTAACAGAGGCCGTACTGATCAGTATGAGAAAGGAAGGTAAAGTTAAAGAGGAGCTGGAATTTGCATAAACATATTTATAACACTTTACACATAATGATTTCATATTTTAATTTGTACACCTACCTAGCTAAACGTTAAAGTGCTTCTACCACGTTTACCTACTCCATTTTAAAGCTACAGAGACTGTGGAGGGCACTTTGAGTTTTAAAGATGTAGTTAAGATGCATCCAACAGTTTGGTCCATCTGCTATCCAGAACGAGCAATGCCTCTTAACAATAGGTCTTTCCAGACAGTTAATACATTTGATAAATATATTTAAATATATAAATATTAAGGAAAATAAGGAGTACCACAGTGCAGTCAGTTGCACAAGTATGCTCACTGTCCTCTCCTATTCACCATTTCAGAATGCAAGTGAGCACACTGCACCAGAAATTGAACGGGGTGGACACACACCAAAATTACATTGAATCAATACACTGCATGGAATTCATCCAATAAAAAACCTGATTAAGTTTTTGAAGGATGAAACAAAAGCATATGAATCTGTTTTCTAGAAAAATGTTGTGCAACACCTAGGACGTATTCATTTCAAATATGACATAAGTTATGTCTATATAAGTGCATAAGCCAAAAGCAAACGATGCTTTAAACTACACATTTGCATGCGCACCTGTGTGTGCCACCAGTGCAACAGTGTACTGGGCGCTCACTGGCGCAGGTTATATGAAATACATATTGAAGGGCAGAAACAAATGTCTACAGAGTCTGCACTGAATGGTTGTATGCTCTACAACAGGAAAACAGGAGACTAAGAATTCTTCTTTCACAAGCACTAATTCTGTATCAAGAATTCTATATCTGCACAGCAAACGTTTAAGATCATAATGAATCTCCAGTCTCACCTGACTTACTAGTCACCAAAACTATCTGTTAAAGGATGTTAACAAGCAATATGTATTGTTCTTCTACTCAAATACATATTACTCTTCTCGCTTTACACAGAATTTTCTATTCCATCACTTTGTACATGCAGGTTGAGAAACTGGAATACTGAGTTACCCTGTCCCAAAGATCCTGCTAAAAACATCTACTTAAGGAATAAAAAGAAAAAAAGACTGCATATAGCATAAAGCCCCCCAGGTAAGAGGAAACACCCTTGGCAGAGTTATTCGCAGTATTCCAGAGTTCCTGAATGTCTGTTTCTTTGGGATATCATGCACTCTGACACAATACCATTAATGTTACAATATCCTATTTATTATTAAACAAACCACTTATTGAACAGCCACTGCAGATATTTTAGCTTCATTATCATCAGTCCAATCAAAACAGGATTAGTAGATGCACTTTATCCCAGCCAGCACACAGACACCTGTCTAAGTTATTCTAGCAATCTCACAACCAGATTTGCTTGCTTAAACAAAACAAGAAGGTCTGCCAACTGCCTACAGCACAGCAATACTGATATGCTCACAATATGGACTCCCACTGTATAGATTAGTCACAATGTTAAAAATCTTATGTTTATTTGCAATCAGTGCTTCTAATACACAAATAGTGATTTGCATCTTAAACTGAAGAATGGGACAAAAAAGGCCCTTAATCTCAAAGCCTGTATCCTAAACCACCTGCAACAACAGCAATATGCAGTTTTGTCCTGTTGTTCTGCAGTTGCTTTCTCTAATTTGAGTTTATCCACCTGCAGCAGTTGAGTACAACTAACAATAGTACAGACATCATCACAAGGAGCTCAATTTTTACTTGCTTGTATGGCGAAACAATCATAGCTGGGATTATTACAATTCAAGAGAAAAACTAGTCAATTAGGAAGAACCTAGGGAAATATTTGAATGATCACTAGCATCAAATTATGAGAGATCACATTAGAATAAAGTAACAGTTTGGTTTATTCAATTGGGTTTGCATCAGTAAGCGTAACGGTGTGATTCTTGGGATCTGTCTCTTAGGATTGTTATTGGTAAGATAAGAGTGTTGAAAGTTTTAATTCACCTAGCAGTTATCTCTTTCATGCCCAAAACACATTAGGTACTTAAAATGAAAACTGCAGAGTCTAAACAGAGGAAAGTCTCATTAGTGAAGCACATGCTTAGAGTATATGTTCAGTATATGTGCCTGTGCCACAGAGCATAGGCTTTCACTTTAAACATAACCTTATAATATTGCTTTACCTTCTATATTAGGGAATCCATGGAGGGGAGAGGGGAGTGGATGTTAAGATTCATTAGGACTATCAAAAATAGTTCACTTGATTTACATGGATTTCTGTATAAAAAGCTTACTTAAAATACGATTCTCGGGGTGAAACCTGCCTTACTGTAAGTATCATATATAACTAAATATTGGCCAAGGCGACCATTTCCAAGGATAAGAGATTAAAGTTAAGCACCTGAGTCCCTCTTTGGGAGCTCACATGTAGAATAATAAACAGGGATGCGGAGCACACCATTCCAGTGGGTACCGCCTGTTGCTTTCCATCTATTAAGTGATGCACTGTAGACCATGTTAAATACAACTAATTAGGTTTTCTGGCATGACTTTTCTCTGTGGTAGAATTAAAGAGAAAAAAAGAAAAAGTTTATCTTTGAGCTATAAATTCCTTCTTAGAATGGGTTCTGGACACTGCTCATTTCATGCAAAATAAACAGTGGCCTTTATCCCAGAAAGTATATCTATTCAGGACTAAGAAAGTTTACCCTTCTTTTCAGGTATGTACTTAGAGGCTTTATACTCTTGACACTAGAAATAGCTTCTAGCTTATAAAGGAGCATATAAAAGCAGAGCTACATCCCAAATATCTTGATTTTCATTTTAGTCTAAAATCAGTCTTAGAATGGGTGGGAAGGAACCTCTGGTCATCACCTGGTCCAACCACTCTCTCAAAACAAGGCCAACATAGATTAGGTTGCTAAGAACCATTTTCAGTCAAATTGAGTATTTCCAAGGATAGAGATTTCAGTCTCTCTGGGCAACCTTATACCTAACCACAATTTCTTTTGTTGCATCTTGCTTCAATTACCTCTCATCTTCTCACTATGCACCTCAGGGATGAATAAGGCTTTATTTTCTCTGTCTCCTCCCATTAGGAACTTGAAGATGCTGACAGGATTCATCCTAAGACTTCTCCTCATGAGACTGAACAAACCTATCTCTCTCAGCCTCTGCTCATAGGTCTGGTACTCCAGTCTTCTCACAGGACAACACTACACTGGACTTGTTCCAGTTTGTCCATCTCTTTCTTAGACTGAGGAACCCAAACCTGGCCACAGGACTCCAGAGGCAACCTAACAAATGCTGTTTGAATAGGAAATAGAAAGGAATAATCAGTTCCCTCCATCTCTTGGCTACAAACCTTTTGATACAGCCCAATATACTGTTTACCAACTGAAATGCAGGACTTTTCATTTCAGTTGTTTAACAGTATATTGGACTGTATCAATCCTTCCTGAATTTAATGAGATTAATGTTGGCCCATTCCTCCAGCCTGACTATGTCTCCTTGAATGGCAGCCCTGCCATAGAGCGTATTGACTTCATCCTCCAGTTTGGTAGCATGCACAAATTTGATGAGGGTCCATTCCTTCTCCTCCTCCAGATCACTGGTATGCATATTAAACCGGGTAAGTCCCAGGATAGACCCCAGAATAACTTCACTTGAGCTGACTGCCAGAGTACAAATCATTACCCTGTATCCTTTGAACCCAGTGATCCAGTTTTTCATCACTTTAGTGTTCCACCTGTATAACCTGTAAAGTTCCAACATTGATATCAGGATTTATGGGAGACCATGTTGAAAGCCTGGCTAAAATCAAGACTGAAGACCCTTACCACTGCTCTCCACAGACTTAGTTTTTTAAATTATAAAAAGGCAATTGACTTGGCCAAACCATAATTTACCTTTGTACATCTATTCTGGCTATTTCCATTACCACCTTCTCCTTCATTTGCCCAGAAATAGTTTACAAGAGAACTCACTCCATGATTTTTCCAGGAACCAAGGTAAGGCTGACCTGCCCTTGGTTCACTGCTACCACTTTTGCCCTTTCTGAAGATGGTTGTGGCATTTTCCTTTCCCTGGTCATAAGGTAACTGCCCCAGTTTCCACAACCTTCCCAGGACATCTGAGAGTGATCCCACTATGACATTGGCCAAATCTCTGAGCTCTCACAGATGCATCCCTTCTAGTACTCTGGAGATCATTGACTTGATCCTCTTCCACTCTTTGTCTTACCTAACAACACATACTAAAGCAATGTTTCTAAATTCCTCCTTCATTGCCTGCCCTCACTTCCATTAATGCAAGTGTTCTTTTTGCACTGTACCCCAGTCAGATCCCTGTTTAATTAAGATGGACTCCTCATATAGCTATTCATTTTTGTAAGTACTAGGATGGATCATTCTTTTGTTTGAAAGAGATTGTCCTTGAAGATCTGCTAACTCTCATGAGCTCCTTTGCCCTTCAGCAGTGCTTCCCGCCAGATTACACTTCCCGGTTCTCTGAATAAGCCAAAGTCTTTTTTATTGAAATTCAGGATCTGTGTTCTGCTGCTTTCCTTCCTCACTTCCCTCAGGAGCTTGAGCTCTGCAATTTTATGGCCACTACAGCCAAGCCAAGCCAAGCCTGGGGATTATCACATCCCCAACAAACTCTTCAGAGGTTATCAGTAGCAACATCCAGAAGAACATCAGCTCTTCTTGCCCCATACAGCATCTGTATTAAGAAATTATACATTATATCCCCCAGAAATTTCTTGAGATTGCCTGTGTCCTGATGTTCACAAGCCTTTCTTATAAGTGCTCTCTTCACTTAAAGTAAAAGCCCCTGGCCAATACATCCAGTGCAAATAACACCTGCAGTTAAGATCAAGAACACATTCTAAGCTTCACAGAAAAGTCTTTGTAACAGCTTGAGGCATGGAGGGAAAGGGCTATGTAAATTGTTTCAAATACTACTTCTGAAAAATGATCAAGCCACTCATGGGCCAGGTGGCAGAAGCATATTTTTACTGATTTGTTGGCACAGTTACAGAATTACCGACTGGCTGAGGTTAGAAGGACCTCTGGACCATGTTGTCCAACTTCCTTGCTCAAGCAGGGCTATCTAGAGCCAGTTGCTCAGGACCATGTCCAGATGTTTTTTTAATACTTCCAAGGATGGACACTCCACTGTGTTCCAGTAGTTCAGTGCAATACGGACAAAACCCTTGATGTTTCACAGTAATGTGGCACCAAAGTCACAAGCGTGCCTATGATCTAATTCAGCTACAGGGTTTCCCAAAGCAGTAAAAATAACAAAAAAAATACAGTCACTTCAGAGATTAGAACAGCAGCAAACACACTATCAATAAAAATATCCAGCTCATTTCTCTTACCAGCCTAGCTGTTACATAAAGAAGAGTATCTAGCTAAAAACATAACTAACTCATAAAAAGTTTTAAACTACTACTATACAGTAATACAGTTTAAAATAAATCTCACCCATTTGGGTTTAACTATTTTTCTATTACACCCATTGATTTAAGCTTCTCAGATCAACTCTTAACAACTGAGACAAAATTTCCACTTTAACAGAACTCACTCAAATAGCACAGAGATGCTTAGAGGTTTAGTGAAGTTTCTTAACAGTTCCTAAAGTCTTTTGGACTAACTCAAACAAAGAAGTTCTGAGGATATGAAGACAGATGAATCTACATTTCCAGCTAAAACAAGCAAATATTCCCTCCCACACACATCCTTTTCCCCCTTTCATCTCATCCCTCCTCCTCCCCTGCCCTGGAGTATCTAAAAATCATCATTCCGTCTATCTATAATTCCCTTAACACTCGTAATACTTTGCAAAAATACAAGTAAAAGTAATCAGCTATAAGTTAGAAGTCACAGAAAGAAGAGAATCAAAGTGTAACAGAGCACTCCCCCAGGTTCTGGTGAGAGAGCTGGGGTATGACCTTTCTGAGTTCTCAACTTTTCCCATTACCACAGTGTCTTTGACAGGCCTATGATTGCTGAGAAGAGTAAAACATTTTATCATAAAAATAATGGATTTATGCAAAGAGAAATTATGCACCCACAAGGTCTACGCTAAATAAACTGATGTTCTCTACTTTCCTTTACATTTTTCCTGTTGACCTAGAAAAGTGATTTTTAAGATTTGTTTTTGTGAAATACGATCTAGCTGTTTTTTAGGCCTTTCAGTAGGATACTTTCTTAGTTTTCCTGTAACAAAAACATAATGGAAGAAGAGCCCGATAAATGTAAATGCTTTTCTCTGTGTTTAAGATGTAACTCTCTCCCATTTTCATATACATACCAAGATTTGGGTATGTTACCAAGATTTTGGGTACGGGGTGAAATCCAGCTGCCAGCCAGTCACCAGCGGTGTCCCTCAGGGCTCAGTTTTGGGGCCAGTCTTGTTTAATATCTTTATTGAGGATCTAGATAAGGGGATTGAGTGCACCCTCAGTAAGTTGGCAGGTGACACCAAACTAGGTGGGAGTGTTTATCTGCTTGAGGGTCGGAAGGCTATACAGAAGGATCTGGACAGACTGGATCAATGGACAAAGGCCAATGGGATGAGGTTTAATAAGGCCAAGTGCCGGGTCCTGCACTTGGGTCACAACAACCCCAGGCAGCGCTACAGGCTTGGGGAAGAGCGGCTGGAAAGCTGCCCAGCAGAAAAGGACCTGAGAGTGTTAGTGGACAGCTGGCTGAACATGAGCCAGCAGTGTGCCCAGGTGGCCAAGAAGGCCAACAGCATCCTGGCCTGTATCAAGAATAGCGTGGCCAGCAGGAGTAGGAAGTCATCGTGCCTCTGTACTCAGCACTGGTGAGGCCTCACCTTGAGTACTGTGTTCAGTTTTGGGCCCCTCACTACAGGAAGGACACTGAAGTGCTGGAGCGTGGCCAGAGGAGAGCCAGCAAGCTGGTGAGGGGTCTAGAGAACAAGTCGTATGAGGAGAGGCTGAGGGAACTGGGCCTGTTTAGTTTGGAGAAGAGGAGGCTGAGGGGGGACCTCATTACCCTCTACAAGTACCTGAAAGGAGGTTGGAGAGAGGTGGGGGTTGGCCCCTTCTCCCCAGGGAATAATGACAGGACCAGAGGAAGTGGTCTAAAGTTGCAGCAAAGGAGGTTTAGATTAGATATTAGGAAGACTTACTTTACTGAGAGAGTGGTCAGGCACTGGAACAGCCTGCCTGTGGAGGTGGTGGAGTCACCGTCCCTGGAGGTATTTAAGAAACGTGTAGACATGGCTCTTCAGGGCATGCTCTAGTGTCCAAGATCATTGGTTTGTGGGTGGGTGTGATGTAGTGGGGTGTTGTGTGTGTGGTTGCTTTGGGGTTTTTTTTGTGGTTTTTTGGTTGGTTGGTTGTTTTCTGTTTTGTGTGTGTGTTTTTGGGTTGTGGTTTTTTTTTTTGGTGGTTGAGCTTGATGATCTCAGAGGTCCCAACCAGGATGATTCTGTGATTCTGTGATTTCATAGCCAAATTCTAGTACAGTCAAGTTTGCTATTAACTATGCACCTTAGACCTAAAATTTCACTAAATAAAGTAAGATTAACTAAATCTACAACATAGCCAAAATTCTAACGCTTGTAAGATATCTCTGTCCAGAAAGAACTCCAGAGCAGCAAATCAAAACTCTAAATAGAGACCAAGTTTTAACAACTGCCAGTAGTCTCAGGTTTGAATTTACAGCTCTTTCTGTATCTTCTTAGCTACATTTTTGTTATTTTATTTTTTCAAATCCATTACCAGCTAAGTCCCTCCCTAACTCCTCAGCAGAAGTTCCTCACTCACTCACTTGCTTTTGGTAAACCTATGGAGTGCTGAATTATTCAGCTGATAGAAATGTTTTCTCTGCTACCACGGGGATCACACAAACACAAGAAAATTATCATCTTGCAATATTTGTTGCATTTTTCCCATAAACTGCCTAGGACATTAACTAAGGAGTTATCTATTCTCATTCTCATTCTTGACCAAAACACTGTAGGCATAAGCATAAAATTTCCCTTACAGGGTCAACATGCTTGTATATAACACTAAAACAGGAGTTTCAAAGGCCAGTTCAATTACAAACTCCTACTTTTGTCTCTCAGCTTCTCTTGAATTCCATTTTAGAACTCTTATTTTGTATTTACATTTAAGACAATTTTCTGTAGAAAAATTATTAGTAGTCTAAGGCTTGATGCCTTTAATAAATTTTGATCAAAACTGAATTTGTGGTACAAATTTAGTACTACATTGATACAATAAATGGTAAATTAACTATTTCTTGCACCAGATGTTTTCAAGATCCTAAAATTTACAGAATTAATAAATATCTTCAGCAACGAGGCTCACAATACTTCCTAAAAGATCGAAACACCTTAATCGACAGTATTTTAAAGACCATCTTTCCTAAGTATGTGAGACTTCAGCAATGCAAAACAGTAGCATTTAGCAATATGAGTAATTGGGTAGTGCCCTTCTATGTACCCTTACATAGAACATTACACAACAGTTAAGACTACAATAGTAGGGTTAAAGTAGTTATTTTTCTTCAGTTTTTTATTCCCAATCCTTGTTTGTCCTGACGATTGTTCCCTCTTTCTCTTTCCCCTTTCTCAGGTCAAAATTGAAATACAATTATTTCTCTGTTCGCAAACACTGCCAAGAAACATCACTCTCTCCACAGTGTAAAGTTATGGTTTAGCTGTATTTGTATAGTTAGTAATCATGAAGCTCTAAAATGCCTTACAGAACTGTTGATCCCACTGTTAGAGAACACCGACAGAGAAAGATAACCCACATAAGAAACAGAAATTTTAGCATAACCCTAAAAAATTAGTATAAATTTTGAAAATTCTAAGAAAGTAGCGTAGCTGATAATACCTACTGTTGGGAAAAGCAAAAAAGCCATATGCGTGGTGTTTAATTATAACTTATTATCTACTGTTAACCTATTTTATAAAACAATGAATTACTATGTTATATAAGACTACATGCTTTTTAATGTATTATATGCTGCTATGAAGATAAAAAGTATTTGTGTTGCTTATCTGTTTTCTAGCATGTCATCTTTATTTACCCATACAGACTTTTAATATTTTTCAAGGAATAAGCAGCTCCTAACAATACACTAATTTTTATCTCTTTGCTAGAAGTATCTTTCTTGCCATAATTCAAATAAAGTTGGGATCAAACATACTATCACTTAGGAATTCCATTAAGGAAATTTAAAACAAAGGGAGAGTTAGTTACTACTAGTAACTGTTCAGCTCCTGAGATTTATTTTTTTTTTTAATTATAAATGGTACTTACATTCACAATTCAATATTGAAAAGGTGGTCAACCGGAAAATTATAACTAATAAAAGAATTGCTTACCTTAAACTTCATCTTTCCTTGCAATCTCGATTTCTTTGTTTTCATATCTAGTGGCTCCAGGTAGCAGGAGAATGAGAATTGCCTGTGTCCCTGTGAATGTCCAGAGCAAAGAGGTTAGTCTGTGATATATTGGTCTCTCTAATCTCTTCATATCCTCCCTGGCACAACTGAGTATTTTGTGTAGCTCTTAATACTGAACACAGATTGCAAAATCAGTGATTCCAACTCAACGTAACAGAAGAGTAACTTGATTCCACATAGTCTTTTATAATGTAACCATGTTATATAAGGTTTAGCTTATTCAAGATATATTTCACAAAGGCAAACATTATTTTCAGGGCAGGAATATACCAATGTTACACCTTTGATTGTGTCCTTGACTATTTTATTATGTAATGTTTCAAGCAATCCTTTTTAATGTAGAAAACTATCAGAAATAATGCAGTTACAGGCAGCATGTGAACAAAAAAGATTTAGAACATAGCTGGCCCTGATCCAAACCCCTTTTGCCACGTGCTCTACTCTCACACACACAAACACAACACTGGAGAGCTGCCAGCGCACACTCACCTTTCCGTCTGAGCTGCTGCCTAACACTCTCTTATAACTGATAACCACAGTTTCTCGAGCAAGCTAAGGCAGTGAGCTGGAGGAGGAGACTGGATTTCTCATTTAGTTAGCAACATATTTGTGTGGACTGTTTTTATCAGTGGTATATATAACAGCTTTACAACTAGCAAAATGTGTTTTCTTCACAATAACTTCGCCAGATTATTGCCAACTTCTGCAAACTCTTAAATTCATTGAAAGGCAAAAGCTTCTTAATATTCACAGTCTAAATTTTTTTACCCACTTTGGTTTCCCTCCCCCACAATTCTCTGTAGAATTGAAAAGAACAAACCCAAAGCATAGCTGCAATGAGCTGGCCTAGTGTAATTGCTTCCGATAGACCAAAGCAGATTACATCACATGAGGATTATAGATTAAGATTACTGTGCTGATTATGCGAATGCTTGTGAGGAGTTCAGATTATATTTTTTTCCTTTACTGTAACTTTAACATTTGGATGGGCTTATTCAGTGTGTTTTCACATGTATAGTTTGGTCAGTGCATTTGTTATGTCATAGTTGAAGTGGAATGAAATTTAGTGTGACAGTTGTTTTGTTATTTCTACCAACTGCCCTCATAGAAATCCATAACAGGTGTTACATGTTCTAGATGGGTCTTAAGAACCTCCTACAGAGAGAAAAACAGATAGTGCTGGAATGACAGTCCCGATGCTGAGATTCAAATGAGGTGGCTTCTGTTTCCACTGTGACACAAGGCTGTCTGCATGACCGGTACTTAATCCTTTAGACAGATATCTTATTGCTGAAATACCTTTAAAGTCTGACCCTGCTTTAGATTACGCCCAGAAATACCCATATATATGCACACCAACAGAAAACAAAAATTTGCACTACACACTTGTGCAAGAAATTATCTATTAATAGATAAAAAAAATGATATATTGTGAAAATTCCTATAAAAAGTTATAGTATTTTCCCTGATCACATAATCACAGGGTTGAAGCTTATCTTTGACTACTACAAGGTAAAGATACTTTTGTTTTGCTTTAACTCTGATAGTGACCTTTCAATGTATTCCACAGCCACAAGCAAAATAAATCATGCTAAAATTTATGTACATTTGGCAAGGGAGATGTCATTGCTCTCTGCAAGCAGCAGCTCTTCCAAATCATTCAAACTGCATTCATTAGCAATGTCACGTTTTAACACAGTTCAGCAGCTGAGTTCAAAGAAAGTTTCTGATCGTCCATCATTATACATGCCAGACAATTGATTAGTTGTCTCCATTGACTGAAGCTGTCAACTTTGGAATGAAAAGCTGAAGCTTTAGGTGACATGTTTTCACCTTAACAGTCTCCTGACCGGTTTCTTAAGTTTATGTTGAAACTAGTAACTTCAAATTGGTTTTCAGGATCTGCTGATTTTCTGTCTCTGCAGTCTGTTGAAGTGGTTTTATGCATTTTCCTGGACTCAAGTCTGGATCAATACTATAGTTCAGTGCAAGGGAAATGGCTGCCACCTTGATATGTTCAGATTCGCTGTGGTTAGCTGTCAAGTCTGTCACACTTTGCAGACTCAAAACCATTTTCTCTGAACTTTTGTTTAAAAATTTCATTTCTGCTTCTATTGTATATGCACAGTAGAAATGCACCATTCAGAAATTATCTTAAACTTGCAAATACAATGTATTCAGTATCTTCAAAGTCCCAAAGACTTTGTGTGAGGAAAAGTGCATCAGAATCTCCATACGTTCAGTGTAACTTGTGTCCAAGAAATTTAACTTCAGAAGTAGCACATCTGTCCATTAAAACACAACAGAGAACAAATCTAAACAGAAAATACTACATTCTCTTACCATCGATCGTGACACTTGAGTAAATCACATTCATGGCTGTATTATCCCAGTACGTGTTTCAGACTGTTTCCACCAATTCTTAAAGGTCAGCTTCTCCCCCAGCACCTTACTGACCCCTATTTTCCTTCATTTTTTTTTTTTAACGGAATTGCTTAATTTCCTTTTAATGTCGTACATACTTGTATTGGGTGTTCGTGCCCAGCCACTGGCAGCAGAGGCTGCAGAGCGGCCCCTGTGAGGAGAGGCCAGGGCTGCCCGTGGCAGAGACAGCCAGTTCTAGTTGGTTCCAGCTGGTTCCAACCGACCCATCACAGGGGTGGGGCTGAGTTGGTGCCTCACGGAAAATGTGGTCAACAAAGGGTAAAAAATGTCACACAAATAGAGAAGTGAACAGAAAAAGCGAGAAACAGTAGAGGGAAGACCAAGGTCTGACAAGGAGGAAGGGCAGCAGGTGACCCGGCCCCCAGAGCGGGTGTTCCCTGCAGCCTGTGGAGGGGACCAGGCCAGAGCAGACACCCACACTGTGGCCCCCGCAGGACCCATCCCTGGAGCAGGTGAATATTCCCTGAAGGAACTGCAGGCCATGAGAAGGGCCTGTACCGGAGCAGACTCCTGACAGGATCTGCAGCTGGTGCTGTGGTATCTGCTCCCACACTGGAGCAAGTTTTCCCGAAGGACAGCGGCCTGTGGAGACGACCCGCACTGGAGCAGGCGAAAAGGGTGAGGAGGAAAGAGGCAGAGAGGAGCAGGTACGGGCTGGTCACAACCCCCCATTCCTCATCCTCCTGCACCACCCAGGGCTGCAGGAAGCAGAAGAGTCAGAATGAAGGAATGAAGTTTGGAAAAAAAGGCTGGGGGTTGGTGTTTTCATTTTTGCCTTCGTTTCTCACCATCCAACTTGATTTTAATTGTCAATGAATTAAATTAATAAAATCTGTTTTTACTGTGATGGTAATTGGTAAGTGATCTTTCTGTCTTTATTTATAGACACACAAGATTTTTTATTTTCTCCCCTCTATTGTTGAGGAGTGGCTGGGTGGGAGTCTGGCAGCCAGCTCAGATCAACCCACCACAATACTCCATGGTATTTATTTGCTAGTTACAAGGTAAAACACTGAATGGAACCAGTGTTTTCACATGTTTGGTGTGGTATACCACTTGTAATCTAAAACAATAATGGGATATTTTAAAATTAATTTATAGAATGTTTTTTTCAGATAAATAATAGCACTAACATTCATACTTGTTTCTGAACTTGAGCATTTAACTACTTTTTACAGCCCGTAAGGATGTGCTTCAGTCTTCATTACGAGACAGTGTTTATCTAGAAATTTACTATGGAAGACAAACCATAAGCAACCAAGGTAAGACTTGCATCTGAAATACTTGTATTAAAAACAGATCTCTGTTCACACAATTAATTTAGCTTGCTGGACTAATGGAAAGATATTTTGCACTGCTTATAATTAACTTGTGGGATGTACAATAAGTATTATGGAATAAAATGCTTCCTGGCCCTGATGTCTATTGGCACAGCAGGGCTCGTGTCCACCCATAAACCCGTTTTAGTCCAAAAGTTAGGTTGCCATCCCATACTGCTTACTGTGAGCAGTCTGTGGCTGTGAGGCTAGGGGGTTACCAGACTGTTTACTTTATACATACAGTAGATTTCAGCTGTAATATCTATGATTAAAGCAAATAGGAAGGTCTTTCAAGTATCTGGCATCTGAATACAAGATTTCTGTTACAGGTAGAAATATGAGCAGAAATTTTGTGCATGCAAATGTCATTCCATGTTGTCTTCAGCATTTGTCATAAACTTCCTGCAAAGTAATCTGTGTGGATACAGATGGAGAGAGAATACAAGGTTAGAGGTAACTGCTACATTTCTGCCTCCACATTTTAAAAAAACCCTTTCCAATCCAAGATAACTATCGCTTCACCTTCACAAGTGATTACTTTGCTATCTCCTTGCACTTCTACTAAAGAAAATACTTCTTTCTGCTAATGAGTATCTCTCCTGAATGATGTACCATGTTCCAGATATCCTATTTTTTAAAAAAATGATTTTTTTAAAAAAATTATCAATATTCATTGACAATCTCTTCTAAAGATATCTCAGCTAAGAATGTAGCTGTAACATTTAAAGTATGGTATCTCCTTGCCAAGATATGAAGTGACAAAGATGGTTGAAATGTTTCAGAATTTTGATGATCGGAATATGTGAAATCAAATTTCACACTTCAACCACTTTAATATTTTTGTGTTACATATTTTTAATCTAAATACCAATTTTCCATTTTTATTCTTTGTTCAGCAAGACTTAGTCACAAACATCCATTGAAGCTAGAAAGCATAGTGAATGAATTTATTATCCTGTTGAAGTCAGTCTCTTTTGTCATTAACTTGTGTGCATCCAGGTTTTTTTCCATTGCCTTCTCATATCCATTTATTGTTCCTTCTGCTTATTTAGTGTAGGAAATATCTATGTAAGCATAGTATACAAGTGATTAGTCTAAATGTTGAAGAACTTTGGCAAAAAAAAAAAAAAAGATATTTTAGTTTATACTTTCCTAATTTGTTATTTCTATATCCCAAGCACCCATTCAGCCTATAGACATGAATTTGGTAAATAATTCATAATTATAAAGAGATTAATATTTATTTTTAAACATCCATCTGTAGTTTTATTCTTATAGTATGTCTCAGTACTTGAACTAAAAAATCAGAAAAATGCCAACTGACATTGCTGCATATTTGAATGGTGCACTTACTTGCGTACGCTGTATCACCAAATGGTTCCCAATTAACTGTAAAAATAGAAAACACAGGCGCTATATGTACTAGCAAAATAAGGCTGATTAAACACATTCATATCTCAAGTACTGAACCTCTTAACAGTTAATTGGATTGACATCTTCCCAAAAGAGATGCACCAGCAGGTGGCTCTTGAATTTGATAGAAGTCTACAACTGCAAATCATTGATCAGTGGCAAGATCCCACTGACTTTCTTAGTCCTGGATCAAGAGTTACACAATATGAACACGATCATGACTTGTGAGCCCTGGTACACAGCCCAGTGTCTGTGGACTTTCCCCATGTACTCAGTTTATGGAAGGAGATATAATTTATACAGTGATAAAACATCTGATAATTCTGGTACAGAAAAAACTATTATTTTTTTCATCAGAGATACACAGGGGTCTGTTCAGCAGCCTTACAGCCTCAGCTCTAAACGAAATCACACAATTTGCAGGATCCAGTTACAAGGTAACTTCCACCATAGATTACACATTGATGCCAGTGGGACTGCACCAGAAGAAATGAAGCACGAATTGTGAAGTGCATTTATGCTCAGCCACAATCCTATTTCCTCCCCTCAAGCTTGAAGGTGGAACTTTGCTTTTTATATCTATTATAAATCATGTTTCTTTCCATTGCCTGCTAGCTTGCTAGACATTTCCAGAGGCATAAACAGAATCAAACCAAGACAACTGCTTATGCTGTTAGTACAAATGTTTCTCCTTTCTCCAAACATTTTAACTCTTTGTTAACGAACTCTTAAATAATATCCCTTTCTCTCTTCCCGAAAGTAAGAACATACTTATGATTTATTGTAATATACCTTTGATTGAAGCTTTTCTGAAATGGAAAAGCTTTTCTGTAAATGCAGTTTATTTACTTGCTCCTAATACTTTAAGTTCTCTTGCCACTGGCTGTCAAATTCACTTGTCCCGTTGGTGAATGTATATAGAATCATAGAATCATATGGGCTTGGAAGGGACCTCTGGAGATCATCTAGTCCAACCCCCCTGCCAGAGTGGGTCTACCTAGAGCAGGTTGCACAGGAACTTGCCCAGGTGGGTTTTGAATGTCTCCAGAGAAGGAGACTCCACCACCTCTCTGGGCAGCTTGTTCCAGTGCTCTACTACTCTCACAGTAAAGAAGTTCGTCCTCACGTTTAGGTGGAACTTCTTATACTCAGGTTTGTGCCCATTTCCTCTTGTCCTGTCACTGGGCACCACTGAAAAAAGACCAGCCCCGTCCTCCTGGTACCCTCCCTTTAAGTATTTGTAAGCATTGATTAGATCCCCCCCCTAAATGTATATAGTGGATTCAACTCAGTCAGGATTGGCTCCATTTCTTGCATGGCTCTCCCACTTTTACTATACCACCAGAAGCAAGAAATCGAAGGGTTTGTTCACCCCAGCCTGGGGTAAAATGCACTCAATATTCCTAGGCATGATTCAGAGAAGCATCTATCAAGTTCTGGAGAAAATACATTACTTTCTTCAGCTGTGGAGATAGAATGTTCCCAAATCAGTACTGTTAATTGTATTTTAGTTATAAATGACAAGAAAAGTAATTCCATTTCTAGACCTGTGTGGTCATCTAGAAGAACAGTATGTTCAGTTCTTTAGCAGTTATGAAGGAACTTAAATAATTACAAACTTAAAAAAAAATAAAAGTTCCTTAGAGTTCTACCCTTAAGAAAAGAGCATAGGTTTGATTAGGTCTGAAAAGTTCCCTTTGTTCAGATATTTTTGTCTTCTTAAGTCCCCTTGTATGCATGCTTTGCCGTGTTTTTCAACCTTTCATCCAGCTGAACTGTAATTACTGGAAATACTGCTTAGAGTTACACAGCTTTCTAAAAAACATATAATGTACTTCTGTTTTTATAAGAACAATCTGCTACAAAATGAACACCGCTACAGTGTAAAAGAGAAAAAATGAAGTCAGCAAGGAGCATCAGAAGGAGAAAAAAATATTTTAAAAGCAGATTTAACCTGTCTATTCCAAACTCCATTTAGAGGTCATAAGTATTTAGCTTCTATAATCTAATGGTGCAAGTATAAAATGCAGACAGAAGGAAAAATTCATAAAGAACAGGGACTTTTTTTTACTTTAATAAAGAGTTTTTCCCATAGCTACTTTCCAGCTGTAATGAATTATTTACCTTGTCCTTCACAGTGCAGGAAAAACAACCCCTTGCATTTTCATTATCTAAAGAAATTACTGAAATGACACAGTTACCTTGCGCTAGGGTTTCTCTTTCCCTACGGACGCCAATATTGCCACGCTTTTTCCCCTGAGCTGTGTTCTCTTGCAGGGCACAGAAATGCTAGCTGCAGACAGAGGTCATGACAGCTGCTTCAGATTGAGAGTTCATGCAGAATTTTTCACTAAAACTATTTCTTTATGTAAGTTTACGGTTAAGGTTTTGCATACAGTAAGTGAACAATTATGCTAAGTTTCTTGAGAAAACTTTATAAATGCTTCTATTGTTTATTCATAGGCAGACAAATGTCTTCGCTTAATGTTCAAACTCCAAAACCATACAGATGTCAACTTCAGTGTAAACACAGTTTTAGTATTGCAGATAAAGTAATTTTTACACTATGCAAGCAGCCCAAACAACAATTAATACCATCTAAAAAAAAAATCTAATGTAGGAGTTGCTTTCTCCCTAAACCTGTTTCTATTCATTTCTGGTAATCATGGAACAAGAAGGATGGAACATTACCCTGCTTTACCTAGAAACAGCCTCTTTTCTTTGAAAACTCTCAGGGGAATAGGTTAATCTATTGTGCTATGCACTGAAGACCTTGGAAAAAAAATACAAGAGGAGGCTCAGGCAGTCATACATACTATAATTTATGTGTTTCCTCAGGAACCTTCCTTTCTATTTGAACTGCTAAATTCTATGTGCTCTGCTGATAAAATTAACCTGAAAAAGGCTCCTGTTATTGGGTAAATTACTTAATGTAGGAGTGAGTTCAGCTGGCCTTTCATTTGTTGATTAGCCAGTTGCTGGTTGGTACCAGGACAGGCAGTGTCCCCAGGCAGCTGGTAGTGTGGAACACCTGGAATTAAACCAAATAGCACATTCAGAGAAGGAAGAGGGGATTTTTCTGTTGAAGTCCACCTTAAAAAATACTTTTCTATTTTACTGTCCACATTGTTGTCCAGTATTTTGTCAACCTCTGTAGTTTATTTCAGTAATGCTCTTCAGGTATGCATTGTTTGAACAGATTTAGCTCACATGTAAACTTACATTTATGCATCTCTAAACCTTTATTGTATTGTTTTATGATTATGATATACAGAAAACATCCATTGTAATGTTTTTATTTTTCACCCAAAAAATCCATATTCAACAACATCCAATACTGTTCTTATCCTTGAGATGTTGATTTAAAGAGTATTTGAAATGCTTTAGATAAAAAAGAATAAAAAAAAAGGCCAGGTCTTCAGAAAGAGATGCAAAGTTTGTTTTGAGATTCTGTGCAGAGAAAGTGAGTGCAAAGAGCAGAAATACAAAAGAGCAAATTGTGTGATTCTGGGTGAAATGACTTGGTTTCAGATTGAAAAGTCCTTTACAGAATAAAAGGTTGCAATGGCAATGATTTACTGCTGCTAGTACAAAGCAGGGAGAAGCTCATAAATGGCCAGACCTAAGCTAAAGTTAATGCTAAAGCCTAAGCACCTCAAGACTTAATTTTTGAGAAAAGTTTTGGGGTTTTGCCCCTTGCTTGGTTTTTTTTTATTTTTCTTTTTCTTTTCCAATCAAGCATATAAAAGAGAATAGTTAAAATGTATAGAACAGAAAAATCAAAGGAGATTTCCCTTCAGATATGTTCAGCTGGCTACTTCTAAAGGGAAATTAGTAGGTATTCCTTTTATCCTGAAGTTTCATGGGGCCCTATCTTCTACAGCGTATGGGCACCTGCATATTTCAACCCACTAATCAGGCAAGCCCCCGGAGAGTAGAAAAAAAATGGGGAACATATTAAATACTTTTCTTTAAAGCTAGGATTAAGAAGAGAACATGACCACCACTGTAAAGCACACAGAAAGATATTCTGGTTGTCTCGTTTTAAATTTCCAACACAAGACCTTCCCTGCAAGTCATTAGTCTCTACCTCTCAGTACACAAATAAAACCCTACAGGCATTCCGTTTTACATTTCTCACACACGTTTCACTGTCAGGAGGAAAGAAAGTAAGGTTACACTCCAAGTTTACCTTTCATCTGTCAAATTGTTTACCCTTCCAGTACCTTTTTGCATTTTTAAATATTCATACTGAAAAAATAGCATTCGTCATGATATACTGATGTAAAACTAAATGAGAAAGAATGGATTTACCAGTCTAGATTAACCAAAACTTTGCACTTATAAGAATCTGCGTTTTCATTTTCCATAAAAGTTGGGTGCATCTTACCTACCTGGATGCCAGTTAAGCATCTGAGATAGGTAGTGCCACACTGGTAAAAATTGGGTAAGGTTGAGATACTAAGTTTCACAGAGAACTTGAAAGAAAGAAATGCGAAAAAGCACACTGAAGTGCAGAACAAGCTTGGGGAGGGTTTCCAAGTAGATCTTTTCTACAACTGGTCATGAGGTTAATCTTTTTAATACGCTTTCTGATGTCCTTGGCACAAAGAGGAGGAGTGGGTTAATGAGATTCTCTGATTAAAAAGAATTGGAGTCGTTGTCCGTAAAGAAAAGAATTGGAAAGTCTCTTCCATATAAGAAAAATTGGATGACCTTGAGAATGGTAATAACAGAAATGAAGTGAAATTCAATAGCTTATGAACTTAAGGCTAAACAACAGGAATTGATGCCACAATCCAGAGGGTGAGTCTGAAGTAGCAGAGGAAAAGAACACGAGTAGATATATCTGTTACAGGATGACTAGAAACTACCAATGCAAGAAAGTCTGAAAAACAGCAAAGACAATCTAAAACTGTTTCAGGCTTTGTATTTTCAGGAAAGAAAGAGAATTTTTAATGTCAATATAAAAGACCTTAAGGTCTTACTCTCATCTGCAATACTGTTTATATCAAGTATGGTCATTCTGGTTCAAGAGAAACTAACTTGAAATAAAACAGACAAGAAATTCAACCAAGAGTACTACAAAGCCTGTTTTAGGAGTGGATATTAAAGGAGCTTAGGCCTTTTTACGCTAGTAAAATGAAGGCTGAGAAAGGAATATGATTGTGCTCTCTAAATACATCAGAAAAATAAACATACAGAAGGCAAGAAGGTATTGGACAATGTCAACACAGGAAGAAATGGATATATTTGTCGTTAATAAATGCAGCTTGGAAATTAAAAGACTTTCTAGCCAGAGAACAGTGAGTTTATGGAACAACATTTCAATGCAATTAGTGGGGGAAAAAACAATCTAGGCTTTAAAAATTACCTCGGTCTGTTTAATGTAAAGGGTTGTATGATATAGTTGTCCATCATAGGAGAAGGCTGGATCTGAACACTCAGAATATCCTTTTCAATAAGCTCCAGTCTACTAGGCTACTTTGATCATGATAATGCTGCTTCTCTTCTTTTCAAAATATTGATTTGCTACTATAGTCTTTTCATAGCATCATAGAATCATCTGGGTTGGAAAAGACCCTTGGGATCATCTACCTTACTCTACAAAGTTCTTCCCTACACCATATCCCCCAACACCACATCTAAACGACTCTTAAATTCACCCAAGGATGGTGACTCAACCACCTCCCTGGGCAGCTTATTCCAGTGTCTGACCACTCTTTCTGTGAAGAGTTTCTTCCTAATGTCCGGTCTAAACCTACCCTGTTGCAGCTTGAATCCATTCCCTCTTGTTCTATTGCTAATTGCTTGTGAGAAGAGCCCAGCACCAACCTCTCTACAATGCCCTTTCAAGTAGTTGTAGAGAGTGATGAGGTCACCCCTCAGTCTCCTCTACCTCAAAGTAAACAGTTTGAGGAAGAGCCCTTGAACCCTTTGAACCCTTACAAGAAAAAGTGACACCAGACAAAACATATAGTTCTTTACTGACCTTGGTGTCTGCAGAGTGGCTTCTGTCACATGTTCTCACTCCTCTTTCCCGGCTGCTGTTCTGCAGCAGGCTTCCCCCCCAGCCCAGAGGCACTAACAGCATTGCTGGTTGGCTCAGACTTGGTCAGCAGCAGGTCTGTCATGAAGCCAGCTGGAACTGGCTGTGTTGGACATTAGGGAAGCTTCTGGCATCTTCTCACAGAAGCCATCTCTGTAGCCCCCAGCCTACCAAAAACTTCCCACGTAAACTCAATGCAGACATATTAATATTTGCATATTCAAATGCTGGAATCAAATTCTTAGGACATATAAACATGCATATTTTTTGACACTGATATACAGCAGTTAAAGATAGATACATTGCAATGGAAAGACGCATAGCATGAATTTCTGCTTGAACAGAAAGAACTGTTGATGTCATGGCATTCAAAACAGATTTGCCTTACAATAAACAGCAGGAAGACTGATCTCTCAGCTTGAGAGAAAGTCCCCATTGGAGTTGACCAGGTACATAATCAGGAGGACATCAAATAGCAAGATATACAGCACCTTCCAATTTTCACAGGAATAACTACAACCTAGGAGATGTATTTCATCGTCTGAGACAAACAGTAAAATTTTCCATTAATAATTAAATTGACATTTAAGTGTTCAGAATTAGCTTTTAAGTTAATCTTCTTTGAGACGTATCCATGTATCTCTGTTGTAATTATAGCACATTTGCCTCATTTAATTGATGCTTTTAATCTAAAAGGTTATGTTTTAAAACACATTCCCCTAAAGCACATAATAGGAATGAATTATTGGCAAGGCAGCAAAATTGTTCTGCAGACCATAAATCAACAAAGCATTAAAGATACTGGGCACTGATATTTATTTTAAGATGAAGTAACTAAAAGTTACCTCTGATGAGGTTTCAGCCCTCTAATAAGTAATCTGTTTTCAAAAGTTATGCAGGTGATGGAAAACCATCACTTCTGAGAAAAAAAAAGATCTGCCACTTATTTAGTTTACTCAAATAGAATTGGAACTCTGATCAAAGTCAACTGTAAAAACCTTTCACTGTTTGTTCAGTCTTACTTACATTTAGACACTGAGGCACAGGAGAGTGATTTTCTTCATGCTTTTTGTAAGTCTTGTTCAAATTCAGTGAGAGATAATTCCCAAACCAAGACTCCATTAAAAATGAAATTTTGGAAGTATCATATCAATGAAAACAGCTGAAAACAGTACTTAATGGAGTCACAGTCTGGTAAGTTAGGAAGGGACCTCTGCCATCCAACCTCCCTCCTTACACAGGGTAAAGTAGCGCTGGTTGTCCAGGACCATGTCAGTTTTTGAATATGTCCAAGGTGGGAAACTCCACAACCCTCCAAGGCAACCTGTTGCAGTCCTGTGTTTTAGTTTTTGCCCATAGCCTCTTGTCCTGGACACCAGTGAAGGAGCCTGGCTCCATCTTCTTTGTACCCTCCCATCAGGGTATTTGTCTATATTGATAAGATCCCCCTGAGCCTTCTCATCTCCAAGCTGAACAATCCCAGCTCACTCAGCCTTTCCTCACAGGACCGATGCACCAGTCCCTTCATCATCTTTGTGACCCTTCACTGGACTCTCTCCAGTATGTCCATGCCTCTCTTGTACTGGGGAGCCCAGAACTGGAAACAGAACTCCAACTGTGGCCTCAGTAGCAGTGAATAAAGGGGCAGGATCACCGTCCTTAACTTGCTGACAACACTTCTAATGCAGCCAGGATACCACTAGCTTTCTTTGCTGCAAGGCCACTTTGCTGGCTTGTGTTCAACTAGGTGTCCACCAGGACCACCAGGTCCATTTTCTGCAAAGCTGCTTTCCAGCTGATCAGCGTCCCCAGCATACGCTGGTGCCTAAAGTGGTTGTTCCTCCCCAGGTGCAGGACTTCACACTCCCCCTTGTTGAACTACATGATTGATTCTACTCATGTACCTCAGTTGTGTGTTGGATAGATTATATATGAGATCCATAAAGGGTATGTCTCTCTGGTCAGAAAAAGAGAGAGACTCCAATTTCAGTGATAGAATAAAGAAGAGGATACTTATATTACCAGCTTAGAAATGAACTGAGTACCAAAATCAAATATTATACTAATAAACAGAGAAAGATTGTAGAGATTAGAAATCCCTTTCACGTACAGAGGAAAAGGGAGATGAATCTTACTCCCCACTACACTAGGCTGAATTTGTAACTTCAATTCAGCAATAAGATTTTTTTTCCCCTTCCTTGGGCGTTCTTCGTGCTTCATAATTAAGATGAATACTTACTGGATCAGATATCATAGTGTGAATTTAAAAAAATGTTCTGCCTTGCCTACCTAAGCTGTGCTACCCCCTATATCATACTAAATAATACACATCTTCCTCTCTACAAATATTTAGCTGAGCTCATGAGTAGCCCCTCTTGCTGCTCACCAGCCTGGCAGATCTATCTACTTTTTACTTTTAAACTCACTGTAGATATTTTCATCTTCTTCTTTAGATAGTTTCAGTGATAAGGGGATACTGAAGTACAAAATGTCTTAGTAAGTGTTTAAGAATTCTAAGCGGAGCAGAGCAGAAGGCTGGAAGAAAGAAACAAAGAAAAAAAGAATTTTTTAAAAATATCCTTTTTACATAAGAGTATTGAACATTATTATAACAAAACCGTACCTTTTTGAAAAAAAAAAAAAAGTACATTTAAAACAATTTAATCAAATTATAGCAGTGTGCTAAGTAAAAGGCTGATTGTCTGGGCTGATTGACCCCTTTATGAAAAGGGGTCAGCTAGCTAAATGGAAACCTGAACGTACTGGCAGAAAGATTTTGATAGATAAATTTTAGAAACTGAATTGAATAAAATGAATGAATATTCTATATTTAACTGTACTGAAAAGCCAGAGACTCAAAAAATCACAAGCCATGCACAATAAATCGTGAGTTTAAAAAAAAAAAAAAACCTCCTGAATTTTAAGACATCTTATAGATTGGATTATTTTTATTTCCTATCTAGTTTGAACGTGTAAGCACTATGATCTTGGGATTTTCTCCACAACCTGAAGGGCAAAGGACTAGATAAAATCTTAAGAATTCATAGCGTTATGAATCTCTTTATATGTGATATTTTATTTAAAACCTTAGTTCCCATGAAGAAGTTAAGAATCTGATCCACCAAATTTCTTCCAAGAGATGGAGTTTTAAATGAAATACTGAAAAGCATGAGACTCAGGATAAAATCATAACAGAGGGCATGACAACACTCTTTAAAAAAACCTCAACTTTTTTTGTGCAACACGGTGGTATTATAGTATCTAAAGGTTCAACAGAAATCTTGCAAAAAATTTACAGAGAATATTTTTTTAGTTGTTAACATCATGAGAAAAAGCAAATTTTATGAGTGAAAGGAAACTTTTTAGGAAAACCAGGTGTTACAAGACTGATCTGGCAGATAGATTGTATGTGGTTTTTATTGTGCTTAAGTGGAACTGGGAGAAAAAGTGCAAGGCTTCTTGAAAACTGCAATTTTCAAAAAGAATGTGAGGAACTGGTGTTAAAAAACCCCAAAACAATGTTTTTTTTTTAGTGTGGTTTTGACATCTTATCTTTCTTTTTTTTTCCTGAATTAACTAGCTCGTTAGAGGTTCTGAACTACTTTTCCACCATGCCCTTCTCTTTCTTGGCCATAAAACTAAGTGTGCAACAAGCCTAGACTCAAATATGTATTTTTTTTCTTCTCTAGGAAGAGAAAAACACGGTTGTCAGATGAACATTTTTTTTCTGTTCTTTGTCTGTGAGGTTTTCAATTTATTATTTAGACAAGATTGGAGGTAATTTATGTATTGAACAGCATAGTTCTTTGGAAACAAGATACAGCTGACATTTATATAATAAAAAATAATAATACGCAAAATTCTCATCTGTGGAAGTCAAATGGCCTTTTCTTGCTAATTGTGATGGTAATTGAATTTTTTTTTGCTATATGATTGTTCAAAAGAACCTCTGGGTACACAAGTCCCAAAGAAACTGTTTTATATGCAGATCATTAGTCTGGATTTGATAAGTGAAGGAAATGACTATAAACTCAGGAGGTATTTTTCAACTATCCTAGGGAGGACCCTATAGAGCCTGCTACTCTATACTGAAATCCTAGCTAATAATTTATTATTCTGAAAAGCAAATGTGCTCTCTTCAAGCCATAGGTTGTCCATTGACTATCTGCTCCTTGCCACAGCCACTCACAAATACAGGAGTAAGCTTCACACACTATGAATATCAGGCACCAGCCTGACTTCTGCAGATGAATGGGATATACACAACCCCAAGAACTGCTTGAATTTAGGCATGAAATGATTTATTTGTGTACATACCAATGTTTAGATTTTATTTCTTCTGGAGAAGTAAGAACACCATAAAAGCGTGTTCTTTACCTAAATCAACTTTAAATACAAGTCAGGCTTAAAATGACAATGAGACATTTTATTTTAGTAAAACTGTGTCAACTTCTTGATTACAAAACTTGGCAATGTGTTACAGAAGAAAAGCATAAAAGAGGAAAATACATCCTGTTATTTAACCCTAGTATCCAGCACCTTATTTTAGATGCCATTTATGATTTCTTGAAGTCTAAAATCAGCTGTAGAAGCCAAGATAATTATCTAGGTTCACTCTACTGCCAGGCAGTGCCTTTCAGAAACAAACTTCAAGTCAGAGGACCTTCTCACCTCCTTTGACAAGAGTGCCTACGAGAAGGTTATGCTGCCACTTCTGTGTTCCAAATCAATCATCTCCCCTTTCTCCTCCACATTTTTATGCTCAGCTTGAAGTGGTATTTCCATACAACACAAATACAGACACTTCTATTCTCCTTCCCTAGACCTCGGTTTACAAACCTAATTTGTTCTTTACTCAGCATATTCTCCTAGATAAAATATTTTTTTCTGCTAGTCCTGAACTTTTCAGGACTCTACCTTCCATCTTACCAAAGCAATCTTTGGTGAGCTCACCATAAAAATTGCACCAAATATGTTAATGGTAACAGAGTTTGTTAGTCTTTTGAACTACTTCAAATACAAACATCTGCTAAGTTTAACTGAAATGAACCTCAGTAGTATCCTACTACTACTTAAACACACATTCTAACTTGTCAAGACACAGGGGGAGGAAAAAGTCAGAAGACACGGAAAGTTAAGAATGGTGTAAAAAAAACCCCTGTAGTTTCTTTAGGTACAAATTACCCATTACTGGATAGCTGTGAGAGATTTTATTTAGGAGAGGCAATCAGTCAGCTGAAAAAATCAGACACAGTAAGAAGATAAAAAGGCTACAAAACAAAGCTGATGTGAAGAGTCTAAATAAGGAGGAAGAACAAAATGGGAATAAACCAGATGTGACAGGAACAGTTCAATCAGAGCTGCAGGAAGTTTTCAGAATGGTGAAATGGCTTTACTGTAGAGGTTTGGACTATAGCTAGAGGTGATTTTTTTCTCTTTCTTTTTCTTTTTTTTTTCTGGAAGCAATGTACAGAGTTGACATGGAAGGAGTATCATCCATCACCTGGTTCCTGTAATTCCATGAACTGTAGGAGCGGGCTTTCCCTGCCTATTTTCCATATTATGCTTTATATGAATTCATACATAATCTTTTTTAAACTTTAAATTAGATATTTATAATATGACAAATGTATCAATACACAGTATTGCAAAACTTAAAAGTTAAGTAATTTGTGCTAAATAGGCTGTGTACTTATTAATTTTAGTGTGCTTCCACAATACTAGAAAATTAATTAGCAATCTGTCCCTTGAAAATATTGAGTTAATGCTGCCAGGAAGTATCAACCTTTAAGAAAATGAGAACATATTTGTAAGTATGTAGTGATAATTTAGAACATCTACCAATGAAGCCTCTCAAAGGCTTTACAAGTGGTACTAAATTTAGAATCTCCAAAGCCTTCCAGACTACAGAAATATAATTATTCCTGGTTATAAAACAAATTAAAACAAAGAGATTAATTGACACACTGAAGTCCTGAAGAAGTCTCAGGCTGACTTGAGGAAACTGAGGTGTCCTTTTCTCCAGCTCCGTTGCCTTGATTCTTGACTGTCTTAAGAGTATGCAATTCCCACACTCACATCTCTTATCTGCCTGAATAAATTAAATGGCTCCCAATTAGTGACAAAAAAAGATCTAAGAATTTTCTAAATTGCCCATCAGTAGAATACAAGAGCTTCCCAGAAAATGAGACTTGCATAACTTAAAAGCCAAATGAGCTATACAGTCTTCAGCTCTTCTTCCAACTATGCTCATAAGTAGTCGTGTCTTGATTTCAGATTTTATTTTATTTTCAGTAATTTCAATCTGTGTGACAAAACAGACATTAGAAGCATAGCAGCAGAAAGGAAAATGCTGGTATTTCTACCAATCTTAATGTCACTGGCCCTCACAACTATGGGTAATTGCCATAGCTGTTTCCATTAAAAATAGCTTTAATGATGGTGAATGATTATGTCTGATATGTTATATTTAATATCTTAGCTAAATGGCTTAATGTGCAAAACCACATTCTTAAAAGTTTACTCAATTTAGGAACTGTTGGAAACAATCTAGATGCATGGGCAATTTGGCAACCGGTTCAGGAATTCTGAACGCTGGGATTGTTGTGACCCAAGTGCAGGACCCAGCACTTCGCCTTGTTGAATCTCATACCACTGACCTTGGCGCCTTGACCCAGCCTGTCCAGATCCCTCTATAGAGCCTTCCTACCCTTAAGCAGATCGACATTCCCACCCAACTTGGTGTCATCTGCAAATTTACTGAGGGTGCACTCAATCCCCTTGTCCAGGTCATTGATAAAGATACTAAACAGAACAGGCCCCAGTACTGAGCCCTGGGGAACACCCCTTGTGACCGGCCACCAACTGGATTTAACTCCATTCACCACAACTCTTTGAGCCCAGCCCTCCAGCCAGTTTTTAACATAGAGAAGCATACCCCTGTCCAAACCATGAGCAGCCAGTTTCTCTGGGAGAATGCTGTGGGAAATGGTGTCAAAGACTTTAATAAACTTTAAGTAGACAACACGCACACAGCCTTTCCCTCACCAGTAAGTCGTCACCTTATTAAAGAAGGAGATCAGGTTATTCAAGCAGGACCTGCCCTTCATAAACTCATGCTGACTGGACATCATTGCAATTATGTAAATGTTCGCAGGAAGATGTGTTTCTTCATATCAGTAAGTCCTTAATTCACTAGGTTCTGTAAATAAGCCAAGATAATATTGGAACTGTAGAATCTTCAGCTTGTTGTGGGGTGGGAAAGACCTGACTGGGTAATTTTTTATTGACAGCACCATGTGTATGGTCCAATTTATTATTATTTCCTGAATTACGTTTAATCAGAAAAGTTGGATTGCTGATAGCTTTCCACTGGAGGAAATGGACAGTGGGAAGTCAATTATTCAAAGGTCTTCAGATCCCTAAGGCCTAGAACCTGAATGCAGATGTCAAAACTTGTTGACCCAAATCTTCCAATTCTGGACAAGAAGAGGTCAGGAAGGCTTTCTAAAAACAGGTCAGGTTTTCTACAACTGAAAGACTTACATGCCCAGACATATAAATAAGTTTATAATACATGAATTTTCTTTTAAATGAGAACAAAGGAGACTGCCCAAAGAAAAGAATCATAGCTATAAATTTTAATCCATATTAGTAGAACTGATACATTAATCCAGATACTATAGAAAATGTTTCCCAAACTTTTGATACTTGAGGCACATTATTTTCTATGTTAAAGTTGATGGCATGTGACAGATATCCCTGAGCACTCCTGACTCTGTCCAATACAGCTATGACCAGCTGCTGGACCTGTCATGCATGATATTCTGCTCCCCAGGGTCCCTCACTCTTGCCAGGCTATTTAGACTGCTTGCAGGGCAGAATGCACTGGTCATCACACTACATCTGTTGGGAATTTGTACCATAAGGCATCAGAAAAACAAGTAGGAAAGCAAATTTAAAAACACTTTAACTTATTATTTTATTCACAAACTCAAAGAGAAATCCTGGCCATGCTGAAAATAACAAGAGCATATCCTTTGATCTCCATTCTTTACAATCTTTGCTACACCTTTTGCACAAGTTGAAGCCCAGAGATGACAAGCAAGCATAGCATCCAAGTGAAAGAGAAGAGAGAAACACAGTGTGTGAATACACACCATGAAGTCCAGGAAATATTGTTCCTTATCTTCTCCTCCTCTCTCTCCATTGGAAGGCGTGCTTGGAATCTTATTTCTGTATCTGATACTGTTTTGATGCTTTCCATGTCAGAAATTGGAACGAGTTGTCCTCCATGCCAGCCAGTTCCCTAAATACTAAGTAATATATTAGGTCTCTTTCTCAATAATGTTTTCTAACTCTATGAGTAATGAATTTGCACCAAAATACAGATGTGGTTTCAAAAGGGGACTAGACTGAACATACCTCAGTGTTGTTGGTTATCACCTGTGGTTACGGGAATCTTTGAAAAGAAATGTGGATTTGTATTCCTCTGAACAGAATTAAGAACAAGATCCTATCATCTACTTCCTCACCAAGTTTTCTAGCCAACAAAATATTTTGCATCATCCTCTTTTCCTCAGAGAAGATTCTCAAATCTTCCAATTCTAAGGGAGCCTATTTTCTCAAAAACTGATTCAGACGTACCCTGAGAAGCCATTTCAGATCAAGCTGCTTGGAAAACAGATGTCTAGCTCTGGATCCCGATCAGACCGAGACATAGAGCTGATCAACACTGTCAAGTCTGAAGAACAGTTTATAGAGAAGAAATTGTACGAACTGGGGAACATGAAAATGTTTGGTCTGTGTAAGAACTAGGGCTGCTCTGGGAAGTGATCACAATTGAGGAAGGAGCTCAGAGACTGTCAAAATGGGCATTGACACCTAAACTACACAAATCCCACTTCAAGTCTTTTGATCCTATTAGGCACCTTTTAGTTAAAAGTATTTAGCAACAAATATTTTTAAGGTTTTTATTGGTTAAGCTTATTCTGTGGGATTTAAATAGAACATGTTGAACAGACATTGTATGTGACAATGGGCAGAAACTGAAACACAGAAGTTTCCATCTGAACATCAGGAAACACTTTTTACTGTGAGGGTGACCAAGCACTTGCACAGGTTGCCCAGAGAGGTTTTGGAGTCTCCCACCCTGGAGATGTTCAAAAGCCATCTGGACGTGGTCTGGGCAACTGGCTGTAAAGTGATCTTGCTTGAGCAGAAGGGTTGGACTGGATGACCTCCAGAGATCCTTTCCAACCTCAACCATTCTTTTATTTTCATGACTTACTTGTAGAGTTACATAGATGGCTACCTAGTGTAATGCCACAGAACAATGTATCTGTACACCAAGGCTTCAAAATCTTACAGACTGAAATCCTCATCTACTAGAACTTAAACCTGATGGATAGTGGAATAATTTCCATCTGTAATCTTCTGGTAAAATTACTGGAGAAAAGAAATGGGGAAACACTCTTTAAATTATTACGGTTTCTGTATTGGAAGGGATTCTAGTTTCTGTGAACTACAGTGGAACTGATGCCAAGGTACTATGAATTACTTTTAATTCATAGTGCCATGACTTTCTAACAGTATTAAAAAAATTAATGGGCCACAGGTTTATTCAAAAGCAAGAATGGGAACTACTATAAAACTCCTAATGAAATTTGTGGCTAAAATGACACTATCTTGCTTTATCTTTTGTAAGCACTATTATGAAGTACCATTGTCAAAGTATTGAGCAGGCATGTTTCTTGTAAGCCTTAATAAAATTAATTCTACAAGCACAACAAAATAAACACAGTATCATGTAACCCAGAATTAGCTAGATCAGTTGCCCGATACTAGAAAGTAAAATATTACTGTGGGCTAATTTTTCTTAAATGTGATCATTAAATGCCACATTACATAGGCTACAGGTAACTTAAATGAAATCAGTAGCTTTGAAAATCAGATAATCATTGAATGAACTACTGTTATCCTTCGAAATATATTAATACTTGCTGCTAAGAAAAAGAGGGAAGGAGGAGGGAGATTCACAGTCCATGGTCCAAATTAATGTTAAAAACAGATTATGAGGAATTCATAAGTGGGTAACCAGGGAATTCCTGATATCTGCAAATGTGGTATCAGTATAGCATTATAACCTCATCTGGAAACCTGATTTATGTTGGGGACCACAGTCTGACAGGAAGTCACCAGCAAATGCAAGGACAAAACTGAAGTGTCATAGCTGCCATTATGAACTCTTAAGAGACAATTCATGGAATAGTAATCCATGATTAAAAGACATTGCTACAGGAATCTAAAGGTATTGCACGTGTCAAGTGGTCAGGATTTGTAAAGCACAAAATCATATAATATAGACGCCACGTAGCAAATGTTTACTTTTTTGTGAAGTTATAAACTTCTCCTGTGCAGTTGCTAATATGTTTAAATGAAGAAAACTATGTATGTAAAGCAACAACATCAGCAACAAAAAAGGGTCAGTTTAGTTATTTCTTTGGGATTTTGAAGCAAGGTGCATTTGGGCAACTGGACAAGGCAGCAATGTGAAACTTTTTCTCAGACTTTTGAAAGATAAGAGTCATGGTTTTGAAGGGACTATTATAGTCAGTGATTGAATGATCAACTCTGACAGTAGAGTAAATCAAAATCATCAGTCAGATATGAGGCAGTGCAACTTCTGTGAGCTTTCTTACACAAAATGAGAAAAAATATAGCCCAAACCTTACAGTCTCTGAAGTTCATAGAAGTTCACAGTTTTTGACATGTCTGGAATTTCAGGTTTCATCTAAGAAAACTACCATATCCAGTCCTGCCAATACGTTATAATCAAAGAATGTGTACATATATACACTTTACAGACTATCAGGTAGGGTTTTTGTGTGCTGTTTTTTATGTTGTTGATTGTTTGTAGGGTTTTTTTTAAGAAAGGGGGCAAATTATTCTCCTCTTCACAACAGTACTGGTTTGCTAGCACTGTCTGAGTTGTTGTATTAAATGATATATGTTGCTTTCTTTTGTATTGCTCTGATTAAATCAAACCCTAGTGCTTTACTTCTCTTGGTGCTTGGGAAAATATTACCTGAAGCACAATTTTAATTCACAGATACCCTAGCTAACAGGGTGTAATATTGTCACTGCACAACAGGCCTCTCACTCATGATATGCAGAATTACATTGCTGAAGAGAACAACGGATGCAATAGTGAGGCAAGTAAGATTGCTTTCTTGCATGTAAACACTATAGATGAATTACTGACTGCAGCCACCACAGTAAATTATTGTACCCCTTATGGAAGGGTTATAATGGTGGTGATTGAGAACATTTTCAATAGAGCTTCAAGATTAATATGACATTCATAGAAGCAAAATTCCTGTATCTCTAACAAATATAATGGCTGAGTTACTATATATAGTGAAGAACTGTGTATGCAAGGTGAGAGAAAGAAGAATAAAGCTAAGAGAAATATGCAGTAGGCCAAAAATGATCAGGACCTTTAGTTGCCCAGGAACATCCCTGCAAAGCCAATATGAAAACTTTGTATTATATTCATTATCTGAGGATTTGTCAAAGACAAAGTTGTTAATAATGTCTGCTAATAATTTCTAGTGCAAAAATGTAAGCTACTTTGGGGCTGACTGTGGCAATAAAAATAAGTGATGACTGAGAATGGAAATAAAGTTAAAAAAATATAGAGAAGGATAGGTAGAAAAAGGTAGAAATAAAAGAGATCCTGAGAGAAAAAAGACCAAAATAATAATAGTAAAATTTCAAACAAAACCACATAAATGTTCCCACATATACCAAAAAAAAAAGAAGCAACCAAAACCCCCTGATTTCCCAACTCAGGGCTCTACGATAATAAGGAACCAGGATCTTATCAATGTGATAATTATAATTTTTTATTGAGTGATTTAAAGAAAAAAAAAGCTCTTACTCCCTGCTATAACAAGGACACCTGTTCTGCACTGAGCTAAATATAGACTGCTAAAACATATACTTTGGCCCATGAATCCATTAGAAACCAAGTTTGGTACCATTGGCCTGTTCAGAGAACAGAAAGTAAGGTTTCAGGCTTTCAGAGTGATCACAATACAAATACGTAATAATGTGATAACACAGACGCATTCAGTTTACTTGCAAATACTGATTTAGGATGAGTGTTAAAGGAATAAAACCACAACAACTCCAATACCTTTGCCTCTGTTTCGAGGAATACCATTTAACAAAACAAGTTGCCATCTTCTCTCTGGACCCAGGATCCCTTCTTTCTGTGATACAAACTGGAGAGAATATGTGATCACTTACTAGCAGAAAAAATAAACCAAGGTTAGATCTTAGGTACATTTTAGAGCTGTTCAGCTTTGGGATCAGACTTCAGATTTTAAACACTGGTTTGCTACTCTGCAAAATTCTCTGGGCTTTGAAGTGGTTTTGTCTTGGGACAGAATCCCTTCAAAATCTACCCTAATAATTAGACTTGAAGTATAATATAATCCAATTGTAAGTATATTTGTTTCTGTGTCATTTAAACCAATAATATGCCTTTTTTCTATTATTCTAGTGTGAATACATTTTAGTATGTGAAGATGGTGAAGGACATGAGGAAACTGATTGGAGAATTTTTTGCTCTCTCATTTTGGTTCAGACAGTTCTTTGGCAGTGAGTTTGCTTCACTGTTTCTTGTCAAGGCACTGACAAAGGGACTTTGAATGTAAATTGGTGGCAGTAGTTTAGTTAAATTATACTAAACATATTGATTTATGCTTCTGTCTGAAATCCTTGGAACCTTCTGAACCTGCTTTTGAAAGCTCAGCTGTACAGAATGCATTTGTTGCCAAAGAAAAGTCAAATGTACTTGCTTGGACACCTAAATAGAGTGCAGAATTAAATAGATGGTATTTTGGTCTGTTAAAACCAATATAATTTACAGAGAATCTGAGTTTTCCATACAGATGCCTGAAGTCAGGAGTGCACTCTCAGAAAATACCTAACATACAGGTACGTAGCTATGGAATGTGAATACTATTCAATTTAAAAATAATTTCTCTTGAGTTGGAGTTTACTTATAGGGTGACTTTTAAATACTGCTGATCTTACCTTTGCAAAACGGTTCCTTGACTGTAGTGGTGAAGATGGACTTCGACATTAATTCCATGGTTAGATTGAGATTGAAGCTGTACTTGGTGCAAAATCATATAAAAATATCATTGCCAGGATTTGTCTTGGAATCACAGAATCATAGAATAGAATCATATAATACTTTGGGTTGGAAGGGACCATTAATGGTTGTCTAGTCCACTTCCCCGCCCTGCAATGAGCAAGGACATCTTCAAATAGATCAGTTTGCTCAGAGCCCTGTCCAAACTGCCTTGAATGTTTCCAGGGATGGGGCATCTGCCAGCTCTCTGGGCAACCTGTGCCAGTGTTTCACCACCTCTATTGTAAAAAATGTCTTCCTTCTGTCTAGTGTAAATAATCCTTCTTTCAGTTTAAAACCATTAACCTTTAAAATATCACAACAAGGCCTTCTAAAAACTTTGTCCCCATCTTTCCTGTAGGCCACCTTTAAGTACTAGAAGGCTGCTCTAAGGTCTCCATGGAGCTGTCTTTTCTCCAGGATGAACAACCCAACTCTCTCAGCCTGTCCTCACAACAGAGGTGCTCCAGCCCTTGGAGTACCTTTGTGACCCTCCACTGGATCCATTCCAAAAGATCCATGTCCTTCCTGGGCTAAGGGCTCCAGAGCTGGACGCAGTACTCCAGGCGGGGTCTCACCAGCAGAGTTGAGGGGCAGAATCACCTCCCTTGACCTGCTGGCCATGCTTCTTTGTGATGCAGCCAAGGATACAATTTGCTTTCTGGCCTGTGAGTACACATTGCCAGCTCTTGTCCAGCTTTTCATCTACCAGAACCCCCAATTCCTTCTCTGCAGGGCTACTCTCAATTCCTTCATCCCCCATCCTGTATTTGTGCTTGGGATTGCCCTGACCCACATGCAGGACCTTGCACTTGGCCTTGCTCACTTCGTGAGCTTGTCCAGGTCCCTCTGGGTGGCAGCCCATCCCTCAGGCATAGCAACCACAATGCTCAGCTTGGTGTCATCTACAAACTTGCTGATGGTGCACTCAATCCCACTGTGTATGTCACTGATGAAGGTATTAAGTGGCACTGGTCCCAAGACAGACCTCTGAGGGACACTGCTTGTCACCAGTTTTCGTCTGGACATTGAGCTTTTCACCACTACTGTCTCGATGCAACCATCTTCTGCCCCCCTGAGGTCACCTCCATATGTTATGGCCTGACCTTCATTCCTTTGGCTTCCAGAGTGCCTCTGTCCATTCAGGAAGTATGGCAGCATTTTTTGAGCGATGCAGAGGGATGGGGAGAGGCCTCATCCTCCACCAACCTCCCGAGCAAGGCGTTATTGTCCCCGTCTTTTAAGTAGTGCCTTGGAAGCGTTCATATCCATGTTAAAATCAATGAAGGCCCCACATTGGTAGCTGTGCTGCAGGATACGGAGAAGGTTTTTTTCCTTCCAAAATTCCTGTATCACCTTGTCCAAGGTTTAATAGCATTGTCATAATAGTAGTACTGTAATGCTTTTGGGTTATCAGCATGATGGAAGATTGAAATTCTATTGCCCGTCACCAATCTGTTAACTTACCTGGGCATATATGGAACATTTTTAGAAGCATAAAAAGAATTTGGCTGTTTCATTCCTGTGTAAGTCTACATGTAATTTCTTCCTGCTAACTGGTCACTGAAATAAGAACCCTTGGTAAGTAAAACCACCAGTACACGATCGATCATCTTTTTTCATGTGCTGTGTTTCATCTGTTCTGCGCAATTCTTTTTTGTAACTGCTTAACTTCCATATTACCTTTGTTCTCACTTCTCACAGCACTTTACGTGGTTAACTTTAGGTGCTTATTTTTCTATACATACAGTTTTATTTGTATTTCTCTGAATTAAATATTAGCCTAAGGAATCCAGTCGAAATACAACTGAAAATGTTCCTATTTATTCCACTGACACCTCAGAGAGAATTCACTTGTAAAACTAAGGAAAACTTCAATTTTTTTTAGGGGCACCACAGTAACATTATTTTGTATCAATATACACATGTTTCCTATGCAGACTTCTTATTCACTGTGTTGTGTAACATAATGTAATGATATTTGACTAAAGTCTTACTTGAACCATATAGGTTCTTTGTTCTACATAAAAATTGTGTTTAAATTAGATTTTTTTTTACGATATCAAGAGTTATTTGAAAATATATTGCTTTTTTAAAAAAATTAGTCTTAACAATTCATTTATGTAGATAAAAACCATTATTGTCATGAATACAAAGTACAGACAACTTGTAATATATCAGTTTTGTTTTGCAACTGCCTCATTTTGTGGCCTTGGAATCAACATTTAACCTTTCCATTACTGCACAGCATCATCTGTATAACTAAGATAATAGTCATCAAGCTAGAGAGAGAAACATTAAAAGCTACTTAAGTGCTTGCTCTAAAGACTTGTTAAATGAATGGATGTGTTTCCATCTATTTTAATGACTTTTAGATCAAGCTGCTAATTCAGAGGATTACATTTTCATTCAATTTAAAAAGAAAAAAAATCAATAAATGGAAAACTTATGTTTGATGCACAGTTCCTCCTAACATTTGTATTCTAAACAATGCAGGATTGTGATAATGCCTGACAGCTGGGTGATACTGCTTAGAAACAGGTGTCTACCCACTTCGCTTTCTTCTTTTAGCTTGGGAGTTGAAATTATCTATAGAATAAATCGATAAATAATTATAAAATCTGAGTGTTCTTTTTTAATCTAAGGTAGTGAGCAACTTCAGTTTATATCTACATGCTAAAGAGAAAATGTCAGTGTCATTATGGCTTTTCATTTAAACAACTATTAAAAATAAAACCTCTAAATTCTCAAGAAGTTACAATTTTTGCTTCAGTGGTCAGTTGCACCCATAGACAAATCCTAGAAATGAAGATGCATCAAAATAAAAAGTGTGCAGCTCAACACCAGTGTTCAAGAAGTGTTCAGACTCAAGAACCCAAGTGTCCTAAGTGACACTAAAAAAGTTTAAACAGTTAGTACATAGGATAATGAAAATAGTTTTCAATGTGATATTCAATGTTACACTGTGTTTACTCAGTGTTACTGAGAAAGTATCACCCTCTGATACTTTCAGAGAAGTATCGAGTGAGTGGTACTGGAAAAGCAAGTGAGACTGGGAAATCAATGGTCATTAGTTTTAGAATACATATTTCTTCTATAATTTCAAATTAATGTGGTTGAAATAAGTCACAGTCTTGTGGGAAAGGGGTTAAAAACAAATCCAGAGAGGCAGCAGGCATCAGGCCGAGGCCTTGACTAAACCTCAAATCTAAAGCAAATGAGACTAAATGATGCCTACATGGTTTTTGGCTTAGTAGTTATTTCACACTCATTCCTCTTTCCAAATGACAACTAATTTTGGTTTTGATCAAGCTGTAGGAAACAAAAGACCCCACAGATTTTTCATAGTCCCAACCAACACTTTGCCTTTATAGCTGAAAAAAAACCCAACAAACAACACATTAACACCATTTTCTTATGAAAGTTTTTCTTGAAAGCATCATATTTAAATTTCCCTGAGTAATCAACTGTTCTAAAATCAGTGTTTTGATGCAGATAGTAGAAGCAAATTGCTCTGATTTGTAAGCTGCCTGCTCAGCTATTGTTGATTCTGCATACTGAGGAACTGTGATCAATGATGGCTCTTAGCAGAAAAAGGCCTTTGTGAAAAGACATTTCCAGCAGGAAAAATGAATATCTTGTTAAGCTCTCAGACGTTTCACCATTTGGTAGTGAGTCACCGAAGCATCTGGCATGAATTTAAGCACCTTTGAACCATTTATGCATTGGTAATGTTGATACACACTTCTTTGTGGAAAAGAAGATGTCAGTACATTCATTACTGCTTATAATGAGGAATGGGGAATGGAGCTATCGGAAGTAAATAAAAAAATAATAATTAAAAAAAGCAACCCGTGAGCAACAGGCAGAATGAATGCAAATCCTACATTCGTTTTTGGGAACACAGCATCAAATAGCTTTGCCAAGGTGCCAATACATCATTTTTCAAAAAGGATGAAGTTGAGGCAGACAACAGGTGCCTGAAGGAATTACTGTAGTAAGACATTCTCACCTAATTGTTCGTTTCCAAACTGCACTGTTTTTACAATAATGGCTTACAGGCAAAGTTGAAGGCATTGTTTGTGCTTAGCATAGATAAAGCACAATGACAGTAATCCCATCATGACAAAAATCTACCCTGATCTAAGAAGGAAGTTAAGTTTTCAGTTGAATTTTCACAAGCTACAAGTAACATGAGCGTTCAGGAAGACATGATCACCAGAATTACTGACAAAGCAACATTTTGACTACATTTCCCCCCGACCCTCACAAGATCATTCACCCTTCTCCAAAACAAGCAAACTATCATCATCTGTACATAGGAAGGAAATATGTATTTATTAAAAATGAAAATTAGTTTTAAACAAGAAAAAATCCATAAAAAAGTAAAACCAGGAAAGCCACCAATGAATAATTGCAAATCACACCAATTATTACCTGCTTTCCTATGATTTGAGGTGTTGAATCTTTTTTGCCAACCAGAAAAACATTGGAATGATAATCAAAGTATTTTAATCACCTTGGAAATAATTAAATAGGAATAGCAGGTAGAATCTGGCTCATATCAGACCAATGTCATTGTCTTCTATAACAGTAGTAGGCCATGCAGATGGGAAGAAGCAGTAGGTGTTCTATCTTGAGTCCATTAAAGCTAATATACTAGGAAGGAAAACAACATGAATAAAAATGCTATAGGTTGGATACAAAACTAGATAGATAGCCATGCCTGCAGAACAGTTATCTTTAATTCATTGGCAAATAATGAAAAACATATCAAGTTATACTGCATAGTGACCTGTCTTGGGATAATGGAAAAATCTTGTTGGCTTTTATTATTTTCTTATTATAGTTTCAATGACATTAATCTGGAGCAGATTATGAATATACTGAAGGACAATATTGAAGTCTAACTTTATTACATTGAAATGCTGGAGAAATGGCTTGATATTTTTGGAATTCTGAATGTAAAAAATGCAGTTTACTTTATTAGAGCAGGCACATTCAGTTAATTAAACACAGAGTGAAGAGTGACCAGGTAGGCAGCAGACCAAGATTTGAGATTATAATGGATCATGTCAACATGTCAATCAACATGTCAATCACATGTCAACAACTCAGTCATGTTAAGTCAAACATTATACTACCACATAAATCAGGAGAACAACCTCTGGAGTGTTCCTTCAGCTTTGCAATTTACCTGCTTCTCCTTGAACAGGACATCTTCCAAGTTGCTACTGTACCTTCTGCTCAGTAGAGTTCAGAGAAAAGCAACAAATGATCAGAAATCCAAAAGTAGTATGTTAGTGGGAGTAAATCTTGGAAAAGAGAGAGACTGAAGAGGAACAGAACAAATTTCACTTTTTATAAAAGGGTTGTAAAGAAGAGTGGAATAATGTCCTTTCCATCTGCTGTGGCTAGGTCTTAATTATCAGACTTCATACATTTCATTAAAACTATCCCCTCACACATGCTATATACAGAAAATACAAAAATGTTCAAAGCAACATTAAAATATTAAAATTGCAAAACCTTCTCAGTTATTAGGTTTTGAAATGGTTGAAACAACCAGTGAATAGACTGGAAGCCAAACTGACCCAACAAGAAAACTGCCCATTATTAGGCATATACATTATTTTGTTAAAGGAAGGTATTACTGAAACCAGGTTTCACCAAATCAAACACAGATTCTCAGATTCAAAAGGTTGCCTTTTCATCTTTTTATTTCTTTCCTTTTGGCACCATAGCACACATCTAGAAAAGAAAGAGCAGTGAGGTAGCAGTGATTCCTAGTCTGTTTTCTACAGAATATTTTTGTGTCTTGCTCCAAGGGAATGAACACTGCTCAGAGCGTGAATCCATTGAACAAAAAGTCATCTATCAAATCTTCTGCTGTAGAAATACATAAGTATTTTTCATGCTGCTTTTATAGTACAATGTGGAAGAAACATGCACTGTTTAAAAATGAGAGAAAAATTAATGCCGCTGGAAGTTTGTTTTTGGAATTGAAAGCAGTGGCTCGGAAACATTAGCTCATGAGTCTTTCTGTGCTAAGTCCATCCTCTCAGGAAGATCCTAAGTAAATGTTTGTGGTTAGCAGTAAATTCTTCAGGAGTGAATAAATATTTTAGTGAAAGGCAAAAGATGACACAATATGCTGGGTAAACTTGGAACTAGCATTACTTAGTGAGCTACAGGCCAGTTCTGTGACTCCAAGTTCTTACAGGACATCCCACCTCGGAAACAACTTCAAAGGTGTTGAATCATGCATATTTTAGTTACTTCAATACTGAATTATGCTAGCAAGATAATACAGTGAGCCAATTACTTTTTAGATTAAGCAGACTGAAATAATTAGACTAGCATGAGTAGAACTCAAATTTAAGAGAGTATTTTACAGTATCAAAGGAAAATAACACCTCATTCATCAAATCTACCCTCTATAAAAGAAATATGCAACTCTGTGCATTCCTTTTTCACAGGGAAAAAAAAAAAAACAAGCCTCCAGTTTCTCCCTCTTCCCTTTGTGTTTTAGGAAGGAATATTGCTCTCTGTTAACGTTGCAGGAGAGACTATGCAAGTTCTGGCAACTGCTGTATCTATAGTCATACTGAGAAAAATACAGGATCATTGTACTCAAGAGCTTACATTATTGCTGGAATTGGCAACTTTGATCAACTGGCAAGTAGCCATGGAGAAAATAAGCCTACCGCTACCCCTGAGGTTTTTATAGCCTGTATAAATGCATTTAGATGCATTAAAAATTAAGGAATCGGAATACTCAGTTATTTCTATAATAAGAGGAACTATAATGAATGGCTTGTATAATAACTAAGTAAACTTGGTGTCCCAGCAGCTATAGTAAGTATGTGATCTAAATATTAATGTTATGACTCAATAGAACAATACATATTGGCTTTTGTTCCTTTATGCTTTAATATTTACCCCCAAAAAAGAAAAAAAGGAAAAAAAATCTGTCTTTAAGTAGCATGTTAAATTACAGCCTGAGAAATGTTCATACTGAAGCACTGAATCTTTCAGAGAAATCCTCAGCCATCTGTCTGCCTAAGGTTCAGGGTGCTGACTGAAAAGAAGTGGAGAGTACACCTCATATTAATTTACAATGCTCTCATTTGCTGCCAGATTCTTTTGTAACACTAAAGGTTTGCAACAAACAATGACACAGAGCGCAAATGCTTATGTTTGTTTTAATACCATGGAAAACAGAACCCTAAACAGGAAAACAGTGCAATTCCCATTAAAGGCAAAACCAAACCACCATGTCTGTGTTAGAATCAAAGCAGTTGTCCTTTCAACACACAGTTTTCATGCAGTACATCTTTTTCTCCACAACAATTTATCTCATTCTTGAAGAATACAACAGAGTACTAAGTCCAATACCAAACAGTGTTATTACTACCTTCACCTGTAGTCAGAGAAACAGAACCCATTTCATATTATTTTCACACACCAGCACCACAGTTTTTGTAATTCCGGCCCCTGCAAAATTTCAGGCTTTACTTTCTTCTCCTTTGAAAGTGAAGATACATAGTTCACTGGAGCACTACATGAGAAAGCCTAGATTTACCTCAAAATAAACAGGTAAATCTAAGAGATACAGCATTGTACGTGGGCCCATTCTATCCTGTATATTCCACTGCAGATTATATATGTCCCAATTCTGCTCAAATGTTTGTCAAATACTTTTTCTTGCATTGAAAAAATGTTCAGGCTTATAAATAAAAAATGCAGCCTGTTAAATTTAAAACATGCTTACAAATAAGTTTAAGGCACCCACAGTTTAAGTATTAATCCCATCAACACCTAAATCCATAAAAAGGAATTAAAAAGAAAATATATACAAGTAGGAGGAAATGGTAGGTGTTGTTTTACCATTTTATTTAATATTTAATATTTTTATTCTCAGAACATTAATGGCCCAAAGACATTTTAATGACAGAGGGGATTTCCAGAAGTCTCTAACTACACTAGACCCCAAGACTGAATTCTCACTTACAGAAGGCACCTGTCAGCATTTTTTGGATTGAGTCCAGAGGAGGGCCAGAAAGATGATCAGAGGGATGGGGACAGGCTGAGAGAGTTTGGGTTGTTCAGCCTGGACAAGGCTCCAGGGGTATATTATAGCCCCTTCCAGTACTTAAAGTGAACCTACAGGAAAAATGGGGAGGGACTCTTTAGCAGGGAGTGTAGCAATGTGATGAGGGGTTATGGTTTTAAATGAAAGAGGGTAGATTTAGATTAGATACTAGGAAGAAATTCTTTGCTGTGAGGGTGATGAGGCACTGGCACAGGTTGCCCAGAGAAATTGTGGAGGCCCCAGCCCTGGAGGTGTTGAAGGCCAGGTTGAATGGGGCTTTGAGCAACATGGTCTAGTGGAAGGTGTCCCTGCCTGTGGCCTTCCAACTTTAACCATTCTATGATTCTATGTTTTTTATTTCTCTAACTTTGCAAGTCTGACCCTTAAACTAGGTTCCCATCATATCGCACCTATCACAAACATAGTAAAACAATGGCCTCTACTCTGAGGATACTTACTGTAATACTTCTGGAAAGCTAAAGGAAAGAGGAGCAAACATTAAGTTTATGATTTGGGCAGGATTATCTGTAAAGCTGATTGGTACTCAGAAGCTTAACAGTTAAAAGATGGCAGTTTTCTGTAGAGTTCATTGAAGGCATAAGGTTTAAGAAGCGTTCTCAGCATAGATGATTTGATAGATTTGGGCATCCTAACAGATTTTTCCAAAGTGTATGACAGTCAGATCTTCCTGACAAGGTGGACATATAAATGGTCTATATTATAAAACTTGATATGGTTAGGAAGGGGGAGATAATAGAACTGTATCAGACCTTGTGCAGAGACATTTCAAATTTCAGATTTTTCAGAATTAAAATTTTACCATGAGCCAGTTCCTTCCTGGTGCTAAAAGTTTTTGTCAGCAACTCCTTACAATAACTTCTAGATAAAGTAATGAGTACCTTAGAAAACAATTTTAAAAAAATATTTTTTGCACTTTTGATACTAATTTACTCCCTTTTTCTTGATAAATGAAATTATAGTAAACTTAAATTTTCATGATCTTGTAGTATTCTCATTATGAAAATGGAGTTATGATGGATTGGAACATCTTCTTTAGCCAGATATGGGGCAATTCAAAAGGTGAAGATCTTTTTTGATTATTCATGGTCATTATCGCCTTAAATAAAATATTCTTCCTTTTTTTTTTTTTTTTTGTAAATACACTAACAATGATGTTGCATGTAGACTTATTTTTTCATACTATTAATACAGTATTCTACTCATTGGAAGCAGATACATATATTCAAGAAATGTGAAAGATCTAGTTTGGTCATCTAGTTTGTTGTCCTGTGCTGCACAAACCAACAAAATTTCTTGTTTTCTAAATTGAACTCGGCAGCATCTACTTAATGTGCAAAAAATGTTTTAGAGGAGAAATATTTTTACCTAAAAATAATGATAAGCTATGATAGTGATTTCGAGTTGTTTAATTGTTCTGATATTTAAAAGCTAAATGTTTAAATGATATTTAAATGAAAGACAGAAATTCTCAGATGGCTTAGGAATTAGCTATGACCTTTATGTTAAGCTGCCAATTCAAGCCACTATCAACCTGAGCTGAATCTGAAATGTCTCACTCTAGTGGCTAAATGAAGGCTTCTGTGAAATTAATAAATACTTTTACCTATTTCTTCACAGAAAGGGGTTTTAATTTTGGTTCAGTTTGGTTTTATGTTGCTATGACTGGCATTTTTTTGTGAATCAAACAGTAGAAAAGGAAAAGTAGGACAGTCTCAGAGAATAAACTGTAGTTCCACACTCTTTCTCCCAACTCAAACTTAACTACCAAATGATATATAGAGATTTGCATTATCGTCACCAGGCAATTTTCAAACTTTCCACATACCTTCATTTTGAAATGAATAAAACATACTTCATTATTCTTTAGTGCTTCATTTGAACTGGAAAACAATTTTTATAAGACGTGAAAAAACCTCCAGATATTTATTAACTTTGATCGTTGCTTTTCTTAGACCTTGGGTCCTGGATTGCTTGTATAAGACTTTACATCCACCTAAAAATGCCTTGGAGTAATAATCAGGAATAAAAATGTTCTTACGAGAATGTCTTCTTTACCAGAAAAGAGTAATTTCTGAGAGGAAAATCAATGTTATGCTGAAGGCAGAAGTTAAATATAATTGGAGATACAATTTACAATGCTGGAATAACATTTATTTGTGTATTGTTCAGTCAAAGAGGGCTCAATAATAAAATATTTTTAAAAATAAACCTAAAATAAGCGTTTATTATATGATATTTAATATGATGTTCACAGTATTACAGACTATCTTCATAAGTCCCCTGCTGTTGATTTTACGCAGATAGTACTTCAAGCGCATACAGCAGTAAGAACCATACTGAAATTTACACTGTCAATGTAAGGTTATACTGAAAATTCACCAAACCTGAGTCAACTCTAAATTCTCCTTTAAAGTCACATAAAAAGAACCAAAAAAAAAAAAACCCACCGAAGCATAGAAAAATGTGCATCTAGAATGGGTGCTAGAATATCATGACTTCAGCCTACAATGACATACTTAATTTTGCTAAACACAAAATAGTTTGACGATGGTACCTCATGTTAGATCTTCTAGGCAGGTAAATCCATGGCTGTGTCATTAGGATTCTGAGTAAATGCAAGATGGCTGTAAGAATAAAACCACTTTGATGTAATGTCTTGGCATAAATTAAAAAAAAATAAATAAAAGAAAATAAATAAAACAAAACTGTTACTTCAGTTCTAAAATCAGGGAACTAAGGCCAGGATTCATCAGATCAAATTCAGCAACCCACAGCACAAACATCTCCATATGAGTTAGTTGTTTAAGCTCTCTTTACAGTAAGTGGAGAGCATAAATCTTCTCTGGAATGTGATTCATCTCATCTCCTGAATTAGCTGTCTAAAATAGGTTAGATGAATTATGCCCTAGACATTTGTTTTTCTTAACCAATTCTAAAGGGCATCTAGGCAACTAGCTCAGAAGTAGCCAGGTGACATAAAACTGTGGGCTGTGATTCTTTCAGCAAGTGTGTCCTGTAAAAATAAAAGAATCTTTCTGGTCCATGAAGGTTAAAGCAAAACATCAGCATCTGATATTGCTAAAATGAGAGACACTGCCTATAAAATAGTTGAAAAGGAAAAAAAAAAAAATTAGATCACCATCTTCTTTTGACATATGTTTGGAAATATTACTGGAAATAACAGAGTAATATCAATTTAGTTTTTCAACCCCATCATAATGGTCTTCATAAATAACATCATAAAAAAATGTAATTGCTCACTGTGTATCCCCAATATGCACCTGCAGTTCTGAGATGTGACATGCCCACTGCAGCAGTGGTATGACTTACAGGTTGACTATTATGAGTTCAAATCCTTTTCAAAAGAGTGTAATTGTAAGCACATTGCTTTTGGTTTCTGGTATTCATTCCCTAATGGTTTTGTGTGAAATGTTGTTAAAAGCATTGAAAGGACATTTCAAATAAGCTGAAGAGTCAGATCTCTGCTTGGCACTACTACGTTATAGATCAGCACTCTGAAAACTGGCATAGAAATTGCTGAAATATTCCTTGATTAAAATCTTGGGAGCGAGTTACCTGATTACATAGAAGTAAATGGTAAAAGTGGCTTGTTGTAAAATCTTATTAGAAAAACATAACAACTTCTAATCAAGTGTGCTATGACAAGAATTAATCAGAGCTAAACCATTTGCAGTGATCAAACATATAAGATATCAGTGGCTAAAAAGACTGCGCTTGTAAATTTATTCCTGACCCTGTGGAGATGATAACAAACCAGGACAGTCATATAGATGAAACATAAGGAGGTTCCAGCTTTATATACAAACAAGGAAAGAAAGAAAAAATGGAAAAAAAACCACCACCAAAACCTGGCATCTGCATCATCATTAAAACCTAAAATAACACAAGTGGAGGAGGAGCCAATAGATCTGACAGCACAACGGGCAAAATAATTCAAGAGAAAGACTAAAATGCATGGGATGCCTCTAAGATCTCCAAAACAAAGACCAAGCCAGAGACTGTGAGATAGATCTTGATGCACGATAAATCTTTTCTAGAGAGTAAAAAAAGGGTTGATAATGCAAAGATAACACCCTCTAAGAATTTGTATTGGTATAACACTCCACAAACTGCCCACATAGTTGTTGTGGGGCCACTCATTACTGCCAGCCTAGGAAAGATGCACAAACACTTCATTTCCACTCTGCCCTAGAATTTAACATGTATAAGCTGTCCCCAAATCATAGTTCAAATATGACATTGAAAGAACTTCTGATGTCACTCCCATCAAGTCTGATATTCCCAGGGAAATTAAATCTATCACATTTAATAAGTATAGAAAAGTAATTACCTTATTAAAGAAAGATCACAGAATTACATAGTAATTTAAGTTGGAATGGACTTCTGGAGGTCATCTGTACTGGTTCCACATCAAAGCACAGCTAACCTCAAAGTCAGAGGATGCTCAGGTATTTGTTCAGGTGCGTTTTGAGTACCTCCGTGGATGGAAATTCCAAAATATTTTTAGAGACAGTATTCCAACTTCTGACCATCCTTATTAAAAAGAATTCATCCTCACATTTTTTCGGTACACGTATCTACTGTAACCTGTCAATGTTGCCTCTTGCCCAAAACAAGACATAATATTATAGTTACAATCTCACAAGTACCAAATTACAAAGCAATGACCACTTCCCTCAGACTGGTGGCTCTACCTTCAGTAAAGCAGCCCAGTAACAAGTTAGTCGGCACAGTCTATTTATGATCAAACTTGGAATGCTTTTTACCCGGTTTCGTGAGTATATCCATAATCTTAATTTTCCGTTTCTTCAGTCTGCCTTTTGCGTGATTTAGAAGTCAAATATTCAGGCCTTAACTTGTACAGATCATTATTTTTAGAAATATTTCACTTGCTAGAATGCACCCAAATGGTAGCACAAAGTTGCTTAGCTTGTTCTGTAATGTCATATGTCGGTTTCTTAGCTCCTGATTACCTCTCTGATTTTTTGTCTGAGTTCTTCATCTACCTCGAAATTACCATCTACAAAGTAACTCCTGATACTCTATTGTTATTCCTGCTATCCTATTATTTATGACTTTGAAAACTGAATTAATTTATATTGTTGAGAGACTTCCGCATCATACTAGTGCAACTACTAAGGAATAAATATGCGAGTCAGAAGCAAGACTTGGATACAAGATCTAAAATAAAAGCCTAGCAGTATGGTGACATTTATATTTTTTTCAGCTGCCTAGTGTAGAATGCACCTTGCATACTTTAATACATACTTATGATCTCAGGATTAGTTCCAAGTAATAAATGACATCAAAGACTTTATCATCAGTTAAAGGAAGTCATGCATCTGGATAATATCTCCTGAGGCCATGTAAGTCTGGCACTAAAAGGAAAGTACTATGCAGATCAGAGCCCTATTCATTAATGGGGCTTTACAATCTATTTTTATTTAGTCAAATGTAGGAGAAAGTGAGATAAAAATACAGATTTTTTAAAATGTAGCAGGAGAGACATATCTATGCCATATCTCAGGTGCCAAAGATACAACAGCTTATAGTAGCCATCTAAGGGTTTACAAAGTCAGAGATAGTTTGTGGGGTTTTTTTTATAGGAGCTTCCTAGCATTCACCTGACATTCAAGCCATTCTCTCTACACCAGCCCTCAGAAACTGCCCTGTCTCTACTTCTCTTTTGTACTTTTACAGATTTATTTTTAAAAGTATGTTGAAAGTGCAAGTACTGGGAAATAAAAGACACTCTACATCCCTGGGACCACCTATGTGATGCTCTCTATGGGAGGCCAAGCAACATCTCATTTTACAATTTGTACATAAGCAACTAGGGGCAACACCAAATACTCCTATAAAAAGAAGGGCTATGGCTGCTGCTGCTGTAGTGCTGAGTTCCAGTCTCACGCCTTCTGGATTAACACTCATCATGGGTAACCACTGCAGGAACCACATGGTTCTCTGTGTATGATTACCAACAAAATAGATGGTCAATTAATCTGGGGTTTTAAGGTATATCTCTTCAGATCCTGAACATATATAATAGGATAGTGTAGAGGCAGCCCCCTTACTTAAAAAACAAAAAAAAAAAAACAAAAAACAAAAAAAAAAAAACCCAACAAATAATCATAGAGGTTTTTTTGGAGATAATCTAGTTCAACCCCTTTAAAGGAGAGCTCTCAGGGACATATACCTCGCTAACTTCTGAGTGGCACCAATGGTGGAGATCCTATAAATTCTCTAGGAAACTGCTCCAAAATTTGACCCTTTCCATTGTAAGGAATCTTACCTTTCTAATTCTAAGCAGAATTTCCTTTATTTCACCTTGTGTCCTCTGTCCTTCATCACTTTGTGGTGTACCTGGGGTGACCTCCCAGTAGGTAGCTTAAATAGCAATAAGATTCTTCTCTGGCCTTCTCTGCTAAGTGTGAACCAACTCATCTTTCTCACCTATAATTTTGTTCCATTTATGGCTGAAATAATATTTATTTTCTCAGAGCCACCAGCTATGAAACGCACATAAGACGTTTCAGTCCATCAAACACAACTGGAAGACAGACAACAGGTTTCCCCATTTTTCTCAACCATGTTTCTGATTTCTCTATGTTCCTTATTACTTACTGCTGTTTATGGCCAATCATTGCTCAGTGCCTTTCAAGGAAGGTTCCCCTCAGAGTTCAGTTTGAAATCTTCCGCATAATCTGATTCTCCTGTGAGCAGCAGCATCAGGACGTGGCTATTCTTACATATAATAGATGTCAATCCAATCTCAGAAAGTGTTCCTTGACTGACAGCAGGTTTGAGCCATCCTTTTCCTGTGAGATACTCATAATGACAATATCCCTTTCTAAGCACGATAGTTTAATCATGTAGATGTCATTACACGCAAAGGAGATTTTCACAACTCCATAGAGATAACCAAGTACTTTTTTCCTACTAAAGAGCATCTGTGGAACTGAACTAAATTCTACGTGATGCATGTCTCAGTATCACTTGAATTATATATACCTCTATTTTAACACATCAGTTATATCAACTAATAAAAGAGTAAAATATTAATTTCCCATTAGGTTCTTTTTGTGTTTCCAAAACGATTGTTTTGCCTTACCATACATACATTTAACATCAACTTTAGTTAACCAGTATATCTCTTGCAATTATGGATCCCAGAAGAAGCAACTTTGTTTCCCAGGATATTTATCATATGTTGTGGTGGCATTTGTTTGTTTGTTTGTTTTGTGTTTGTTTTTTTTAAATCTTCTCAACTAAACAATCCCAGCTTCCTCAGCCACTCCTCATAAGACTGGTGCTCTCGACCCATCACCAGCTTTGTTGCCCTTCTCTGAACATGCTCCAGCACCTGTATTTCCTGTAGTGAGAGGATCAAAATATCATGCTGTTCAAACATATGTGTCTATGTCTAAAACTCTAGTCTAAAAAAGTTGCTTGGGGAAATGAGGCATGCACGCTGCGGGAGGCCCGGGGAGTAGATGGGGCACTGGCATTGCTGGTTGCATCAGCCAGAAACCACAGGGTAAGGGTGGTGGGGCTGCAGGGAGGAGTCCAGGGACAGTCAGGGAAGCAGCAGCCACTGGTGTGGAAACACCCCTGAGGGACCATGGATGGTCCACCCAGGGCAGGGAACTTCTAATGGATGGTGACAACAGTGGTGTGAAACACCTCACCTTCCCTGGCCCAGCTTGGCTGCAGACCTTGGTGGGGTGGAAGTGAGAAACTGGAGATCTGGCCTTCAGGGAGAGGTGGCCGGGTGAAAACTACACACAGAAACCAAACCTGAGGAAGACAACATGTTGACCAGACGATAGATTTGTCACTCAAAGAACTGGGAATAAAAAATAATGAAGTAATAAATGGAGAAGTGAAGAAAAATGGATAAGAACAGCAAAACACAAAGGTAATGTAAGAAAGAAAGGGGAATATTGGTGCAACTGCAATAAGGTATTTATTACCAGATGCAAAAGCTGCTTCTAAATGACTGGGATGGTCTGAAAAAAGGCACACCACTGCTCCTTTTTCAGATGTGTGTGAGTCATTTTTCCAAAGCTCTTTTGCCCACCAGTTTAATGCCAGCTGCTGTGGTACTGAAAATGCAGAGCTGCTCTTGTGGTTTCTGCAGGACTTGGTCCCACAGTGGGAGAGGTGTCTTGCCAGTGGCTGCTGTTACTGGCCTGTGCCTAGCACCATCTAGTGAGCCTTGGATTGGCCTCTCTGAGCCGTCATCTCTTTCTGGATGAAGGCAGTACAATGAGAGCACTAAAAATAATATTCAGTAATCTTCAGCACACAGAAACATTTGGGGAGCTGTGAAGAGCCCTCTGAAGCTTGAATTTAGGAGAAGGACCTGTTCCAGGTGACTTCTGAGGATGCAGATCTTTTCTTCTTTCAAACATATGCTTTGTCTGGGATAAGCAGCAGGGCAGGGGTGTGTGTGTGTTATGACACCAGTGTGGCTATCAAGATGTTCCTTATATGGTAAAAATTCTGTCTTAACTCTAATAAGCTAGTATGGGTCGTTCTCCTTTATTAATATTATTGGTTAATTAGACTGGTGACTAGACTGAATAATATTTAGTGTATTCTTATTATAATTTCTTTTTTTTTTACTGCTCAGAAGTTAACGTATATTCTTCTCTCCAACCAAGATGAAAACTAGTGTATTAGTTAGTAGTTAGATGCTTATAGTAATCAGCATTTCCCTGGGAAACATGAAAATTTTGCTTCTTAGCCAGCTGTTGCAGGTAGCAGAATCAGAAAATACTGTATTATTACAGTAATAATTATCAGTACATTTACAATGTACTTCAATCTACAGCATTTTAGGAATTTATGTGTATATGAGCCACATTTAACTGGAATACAAACTGACATAGAGAAAAGCTTCATTATTAGTCATCTTCAGAGCAGAAGAGAACCTTGGATCTTTCAACTCTTCACTCTGGGCTTCTCATAATCTAATAATAAAAATCTGAGTCAAGAAGAGGAAAGGTAAAATTCAGTAGGTAGATGCAAGGATGGAATGAAATATTTGTTTCATGAGATCTATTAGCTGGAGGATAATCAGAGGAAGATTATTGCTTGGGTACTTTTCCATGGTACTTTTCCATGTTCCTTTCTGATAATAAATTTGTTGATATATTTCCATCTCTTTCTGTCTTCCATTCACTCCTGTCCTCTTTAAAACATTATACATTCAATGGGAAGCATGAAGACCTTAAGGGCATCTGGAGTTTTGCATGAATAATCCATCTTCTTTGAGAATGAAGTGAAAAATGAAAAAATGAGCAAAACAACCTGATTTCTATTTCTGCACACAGTCACATTGATGCAATAAATCCTGCTAAGTTCTTTACAGTGCCCCTTAGAACAGGATCTCTGGAGAACCCCCCACCAAAGTCCTTACAGGTGTTTTATGTTAGGATACATCAGGTATTTGAGCAGAATGTCTATGCATTTTCAGCTTAAAGGGAAAAGAAAAAAAAAGACGCCTGAATTTATATTGTGTTTCTAAATCAAGAAGGATCCCACAATCTTTCTATTGTTCACATATTTGTATTTTAGAATAATTGGCACTTTCTTGACAAAAGAGGAACTGTTTTAGAAAAACACTACAGAGGCTGCATTTAATCTCAAGTCCTAACCTTGTACCAATATGTGTACTTTAAAAACAGTTTGAAAAGGAACATTGTATAGTAACAAACTAGAAATGGCTCAATAAAACAATATTTCAAAGGTTTATGTCAGATTTCACATTTGTGTTTTCAAGAAATAAGGTGGCTGGAGTGCATCTTTATGAGGCAGTTTGTAGATATGGAGCGTAGTAAATTTGATGCTGTGAAAGCAGGAGACTTGGTGCTGTCAAAGCCACAGGACACGGACCCTGAATAATCCTTCTCAGTGAGTTTGCCTTTCCAGTCCCTGTCAGTGATTTTCATTTGTATTTATATTTTGGTACATTCAAAACTGATTTTGCTCTTGTTTCACATTCATTCTTATGAGCAATATTGACTCATAGCAATGGCTATTGAACAGACATTTCAGAATGTAACAGTGACTCATTCAATTAAGAAAAATAAACTCAATTTGTGATGACATTAATTTCAGGTTGAAACAATTAGTCGTCCTAGCTGGTTTTATGTACAATGCTCGCACTTCCAATCTGTCTTCAGTGCTTTCACTCAGGGATACAGTGGTATAATAAAATTTAAATATGTTCAAGGTGCAGATTCAGGTTTGCAAATGTTTAAAGTAGCAGTCAATATTAAGATTAATAATCTAAAGGTAAAATTTGGTGGTTTGTGGGCAAATGAATATAAATGATATGCTATTAATGAAGTTTTTACTGTTTGCTAAGAGAAAATAAGGCTAATTTAAAGAGATATCTGTCTTTCAAGTAAATTCTCCAGTCAGTTATATTTGTGGATGTCCTATTCATTAATTGCTTAACATAGTCTGACTACATAAATTTAGGTGAAGAAAAATTAAATAGAAAACTTGTCCCCAAGGAAATCAACTGCAGTATGCAATGGACTTCAGGGAAGCCAGGGTTTAATTTAAAAGCTACCAGACATAGTATTATCGAAGTGATATGTAGAATTTTAACTTTCTCTTTCATGCAGGCACCATTCTGCCAGTTTTCCCTTGTGAATGCCTGTGTTTCCCCTGAAGGAAAATGTTAATGTCTGCTGCCAGACCTGTCTCTCATGCAGTTTTCTCCACAAAAAAAAAAGTGGAGTAAATTGGGTATTAAAATAATTCAGCTCTGCCTAACAGGAATGTTTTTTCCAGTTAAGAACAAATTACCTGCTAAGACCCTTGAGGCTATCTGGAATTGTAACAGATTTAGGTCGTGAATCATAACTTATAAATTTTCTACCTGTGCTTTTCTTTTTCTTCAGTTTGTGGACTCATAAGGGTTTTTTAACTGGAAAGCAGACCCCACATTAAGCAAGGTTAAGTTATTCAAAGGATTGAAAACCTGGCTACTTGCAGAACTCCAGATTTTAGGCAACTAACCTTGAATAAAATCTGTAGAACTAGCTGAGAAGCTGAGTTCCCACATGCTGGCTGGTTTGGGGTTTTTTGTTTGGTTTCTTTTAAATACAGTTTCAGTTCAAAAGAACCTGTTTTCTCCTCCCAGAGACAATGGAATTTGAAAAAAAGCTGCATTCTACATTTCTGAGAGTATGCTTGCTTGTTACAGCTTCCAGCATTCCTTCACAAAGGTAGAACTTCTGGGAATTCGTGACCTCCATGAATTTTGCCTTAGGTAACAGGAAAATCTGGGAATGGTGGAGGTAAGACTGAGTCCCTCTGTGGTTGTGTGGCAACTGAGGATTAAAGGGGGATTCCTGTCTTAGATCAGAATCACAGCTACAGCTACTCTCTGACTCCCAGGAGCCAATATCATCACTTTTCAAGAATGGAGCAGGAATTTTTGTTTAAAGTTTAAGGGATTTGAAGCATAAAACCTAGAAGCTAACATAATTAATCTACTAGGTCAAAATCTTAAACACTCAAGAACAATTTTTTTCAGTAACTGTTTGTGTATATATTTTAATTGACTCTTGGACAAGAGACTAAGACTTTCCCAGTTCCCTGCTCATGACCTAAGAGGCTGTGAGCAAAAGCTGATGTCTTCTTTCTCTGAACTAAGAGATACTATATTTTGGTACAGAAACACAACCTCACCACACAAGTTGAAAGCTCTTCCTTAAAACAGAACACTTTCCTGAGCATGTGAACCTGTCTTTCTCCCTTTAATGCTGTAGTTTTTGAATTAAGAGATGAGTAGCAAACATTATATGTATGACCATCATTTGAATAGACATTGTTTTGTGTAGAAATGAATACAATCAGCACATGAAGTGAACCTTGAGGACATCTAACATATTGATCTCCTTAGTTCAGATCAATATGTTGATCTAAACATCAGTAAGCCTACAGTTTAAAGATCTTGAACAAGATGAAACAAGTGTCAAGCTGCTCAGGGCTATCAAAAAGACACAACTTTTAACCACACACAGAAGCAAAACAGTGGATATCTTTATAAGTTTAGTAGGGAAATGTAGGTTAAATTCACAGGATTTAACCTGTAAATATTGAAAAATTCCCTTTTGGGAGGCTGGAGAGTTTAGCATGTTAAGTCCTTACAAGGGTCCGTATTTAAATCTGGCATGACATTTGACTGACTGATCTTGAGACATGTTAATCCTTCCTGGTCTCAGTCATATAATTTAAACAGTTGTATGATTGTCTCCATGACAATAATGAATTCTGAAAGCAGACCTTTATCTTGAAGAGTAAAATGAATGCCTAGGGCTTCCAAGAGTCAGACTTATAAAAGGACAAGAGAACATCTAGCTAGAGTAAATATGGCAGAGAAATATAACTGCTGTATTACAACATAAGTCCTACAAAATAAAGACAGATGGATAAATGGTCTAACCCACTCAGTCATCCCACCCTATTTCCCATCCTGAGTATGAGTAAAAGGGCAAGTGCTACCGAATCACTTCCTCATTCCTCATGATATTGTATTTATCAAGTGTATTTTAAATGTAGATGTGGGTGTTCTCTACGTATGTTAGGGAAAAGAAAACTGACTGAGTAATAGGCCAACCTAGCAGAAATATGCTAGTTATGAGCATCACCATTTAAAAATATATTTATGAGAGCTGAAATTCAACATCGTATAAACAAATACAGCTATGTTCTACAGCCTTATCTCAGCTTGATTCTGAGGCTGGATTTCAAGATATAGTTTATGTTATACAAAATATTGTTACTGGCAAGAGGGATACGCTGCATATATAGAACAAAATCATTTGAGCTGGATTAATGTTTTAACAGTCTAATCGTCCAAGTTATCTAATTGAAACAGCAATGCATATTAATGGTATAGTTAAAATCATTACACAGAACACATCTTCCTGTATTCCTCCCTTTTCTTTGGCATTATGATCATCCTTTCAATGTCCCTCTTGTCCTAAGGTTGACAGTTGCAGTCTTCTTCAAGCAGGAGTCAGGGTGGTGGTTATGATGACTTGGCAGTTTGTGTCACTTATGTTGGGTTGAAGTCTTTAGAATGGAATAGAATAGAATAGAATAGAATAGAATAGAATAGAATAGAATAGAATATTTTAATCACAAGGGATGTACAACAATCATCTAGTCCAACTGCCTCACTCCTTCAGGGCTGATGAATAGTTAAAATATATTATTAAGGGCATTGTCCTTACCTCTTGAACAGTGACATGCTTGGGGCATCAACCACCTCTCTAGAAAGCCTGTTCCAGTGTTTGACTACCCTCTTGGTAAAGAAATACTTCCTCACGTCAAGCCTGAACCTCCTCTCCCCCACTTTGCTCACAGTGGGTGGGAGTTTCTTCCTCTTCTCTCTTGGGATCCACTTGAAGTTATATTTACATGCTTTCTTATTGTAGTTGACCTGCTTATCACTTCTTCCTTGATGAAATCTGAAAGATTGCACCCCCAGCTCAGCTGATATCAAGGGCAAGGCAGTGCCTCCCTTAGACCTTTATCATTCTTGGTTTTCATGAAGTTTCTGCTCATAGTCACTTTGCCACCACTTGAAAGTTAAAATCAGCTGAAACCATGCCAAGACAAAACCAGACATGTTCTGACACCTGCAATGTCAGGTCAGTCCAAGCCTCTTATGGGTTATGGCAAAAATTGTATTTCCTGGGCTACACAGCATTCTTGTTTATGTGGCAATTTTTATGATTGGTATTTTATTTGCCGATAAAGATACCTGTTTAGGAGTTTCTCATGGTATTCAGTCTCCAAGTTGAGAAAATAGTCCCTATTGCTCAGTAGGCACATCCACAACAGGCTGAGCCACTATTTTATATCCAGCCCATAGCTGGAGGACACCACGTGCAATAAACTGGATGTGTGAAAAAAAAAAGGGGGCATGGATGTTGAGTGTCAGTAAAGAATAAGAAAGACTGAAAAGTGAAAGTAGGTACAATGGAAATGCACATAATCGCTGTCTGAAAACAAAATGCTTTTCAGTTTTTAAGGTCTAGCTCTTTGTGAGGAATTTCTAATCAAGAGCAAAGAAACACAAGTACTTGCTTATAAGTGAACAAGAATGTAAGTTCCATTCACCTTAGGACTAAAATTCTCTCTTAGGAGTAAAATACTAAATTCTCCTACCATGTATGAGAGCCTAAGGATAGCTCTGTTTTTTCTGCAGCTGACTCAGGTGATAGAGCAAGTTGGCCCAGACAGGGCTGTACGTATTGCATTAGATCCTATTCATCAGACAGGAAGATGGATATGTTAATGTATATTGATTTCCCAATCAGTATAGTAAATAATGGATAAGATGTCAAAACTGGAAACAAATGACCTGTGTGTATGTTATTTCTACAAATTTCTACTTCTACCATATCCATAGTAAGGGGGTTATTAAAAAATAAGCATTTGTACTTTTCAGTGAGCTGTCTCTTACTTGAATTAAAATAGTGCATTTTTATTCTATTTGAGTATTAAGATTACAAATGCCAATGCTTTAAAGGGAAAGCCAAGATTTCCAAGGAATCTGGCTGGGCACTGGAAGAGGTGGCATCTCCCTGAGGTGGGCTCCCAAGATGGCAGGGCAGGGCCTGCTGGCCGTTGCCTACCCCCTAAACCAGGGCAGGGCAGGGCAGGCTGGGGGGCAACCCCAGCCTTGAGCACCTCCCTGGGGATGAGGACAGGCTGGGACATCAGCCAGTGGCTGGGAGTCAGGGTCCAGACCCAGGAGGCGCAGGGTTGGGCACATGCATGGCCATGGCACTGCAGGAGCTGGAGCTCAGGTGGAGGCCAAACAGTAGAGGCTGTGAGCTGGCCCCCAGCCTAAGCTCTGGGAGAGGCATGCTGGGAGGGCTTTGAGACTTGCTTTTTCATTAATAATCCTTCTTTATGATCTCCATACAGGTATTTTTCTCACAGGTTGTAGGGGAGATAGGGACAAAGAAGACAGTAAGACTTCCAACTATTAGAAACATCTGTTGGGGTCTCCCTGGCAGTGCTTCACCTCTGAGGTGAAGCTCCGTTAGCAGAGAGAGCTCCACAGAGGCAGCTTCTGGTCACTGATGTTTGCAGCTCACAAAACATATTCCAAGGCTGCAGAGCTCTGAATGTCTTTTTTGCTTACATCAGTAAACTGCTCAAATGAACTCAGAACAACTAATCTGTCCATACGCATCTGAATTAGCATTTGCAGGACTCCAGCCAGAGCATGGCAATACTTTTCATCCTGTAAGTGGAATTGTTACGAGTACCTTCTTATAAATAATACGTTTCAATTTTCAAGCTGTGTCAATTGGACACAGACCACAAAGCACATCTTTCTTTTGCCCATTTAGCTGCCAAATGGAGTGTGACTATTTGCAGATATAGAGTGCACTTTTCACACATCCACTAACACACAGTAAAAGTAGGATAATTGTACAAACTTACCTGCTAGCAAAATCACTATGTAAATACAGTGAGGAGGAGAATTAATTTGAGGGAATCATTTAAAAGTAGCAGTGAAAGATTATTTGCTCTAGTCATTGTACTTTGCCTCTCCATTTCTAGGAATGCATTAGTAAGCTCTTTTTTGTTTTGTTCATGCTCAAGTCCTGTACCCTTAGTATCTAATAAAATTAACGAGGCAATTATCTGGCAAGAAAAGGTAACTCAATAGCTTGTTCATTAAGAGAACTCTTATAAATAGTCACAGCTTGGACGTAGTTCAGCACAAACTCAAACTGTTTGTATTTTAAAGAGAATCAAGGAACCCAGAAAGAAAATGCCTTTGAGAAATTCAAACCCAATGTGTTAGTCCTAACCCCCACCACAAAATCTGAAGAGAGTTAAGTTTCTGAAATTGGACTTCAAATGTGTAACAGTGTGAAGTGAACTAATTTTCTATGAGCATACTTATAAGACAGTAAGGAAGATATGAAATTGTAACAGGGTTAGTCAAAAGCTTTGGAAAAGAGTAGCATGCAGCAATTAAGCTAAAAAATGGCTGAATAAGGTATTAAAAAACTGCAAAGGGACTGTATAGGTGAGGGCGTTAAAAATCCAAAACACACTTTTCAATAAAGTGTGGTTTGGACTTTTAACGCCCTCCGCTATACTGGCAGACAGCTCTGGTTTGTATATTACATTACATGCCTTCCTGGAAAGGTTGTTGAGTCTTCATCCTTGGAGACTGAGAGAACATTTCCCAATCAGACATAGCTCTGAGGATCCTGCTCTAGCTGAACCTTCTCTGTGCAGCGTGGTTGGATGAGATGATCTCCAGAGGTGCCTGGCAACCTCAAGCTATTCTAGGATTAGAAAATATGTCAAAACAGGTAAGATTGAAAACTTCAGTGTTTCTTACCAATCCAAGTGAACTCTGAGGGAGCACTGAAGTGTATTCTTTAATGGATGTATTAAACCAATGAGAGACAATGCAGAAACTAAGTCTTAAATGTCAGGAAATTACAACCATTGGTTTATTTTGTTATCTTCACTTTTTTTTTTTTATCCCTCTGTTATTTATACTGGCAAACAGATAAAAATCTTTAACATCTATCTAAAATACACAGTGGATTCCAGATAGGAGTAGCTAATTATTCTAGGATTCTTGTGCTTGGAAAATCTATGAATGAGGGGTGTACAATAGACAACCATAGAGTCATGAGTGGTGTGGTAAAGATAGGTAGGAATTTGCTGTCTATACCAGAACAAAAACCAAAGACCATCATGTGAAGTTGATCACATGTGCTGGTTTTGGCTGGGATAGAATACATCTTCTTCACAGTAGCTAGCAGTATGGGGCTATGTTTTGGATTTGTGCTGAACATAGTGTTGATAATACAGGTGTGTTTTATTTATTGCTGAGTAGTGCTTACACAGAGTCCAGGCCTTTTCTGCTCCTCACACCACCCCACCAATGAGAAGGCTGGGGATGCACAAGAAGTTGGGAGGGAACACAGCTGGGACAGCTGACCCCAGCTGACCGAAGGGATCTTCCATACCATATGATGTCAGGCTCAGCAATAAAACTAGGAGGGAGGCTGCCACTGCTGAGGGACTGGCTGGGCATTGGTTGGTTGGTAGTGAGCTGTGTTTTTTTATTTGCATCACGTGTCCTAATTGGATTTTATTTCTCTCTCTTTGGTATTTCCCTTTTCATTAAAATTTTTATGATATTATTGTTGTTGCTGTTGTTATTCTTCTTATTATTATATTTCAATTATTAAATTGTTTTATCTCAACCCATGCGTTTTCTTACTTTTACCCTTCCAATTCTTTCCCCCCCATCCTGCTAGGGGGAAGTAAGCGAGCAGCTGTGTAGTGCTTAGCTGCTGGCTGGGGTTAAGTCACAACATGGAAGACAAGCTTAAAATAAGCAAAAAGGGGGTGATTTTTAACAAAACAGGTAGTGTATTTGTAGAACTCATTACCAAAGGTTGTTTTGAAACTTTGAAAAATTTATATGGATTCAAGTTGAGACTGGACAAGCTCATCCACTAAGGATTACAAAATACAGAGAAGCCACATATGTCTTGGGCAGTCTAACAGATGAAAACAGATGGAGCTTCCAAGATTGTTAAGGGGAGGAAATCACATATGCTTCCTCTATTCTTGCAGTCTTCCCTGGACAGAGCCACAGAATCACAGTATATTCATTGTTGGGAGGGACCTTTGAGATTGTGGAGTCCAACCACAAAAACGAACAAACAAACAAAAAAACCCAAAAAAACCCCAAAAGAAACCCACATACAAACAAAACACACACACCCCACACACACACACCCACAGATAGACACAAACTAACAATCTCGGGCATTAGAGCATGACCTGAAGTGCCATGTCTACACCTTTCTATAATACCTCCAGGGATGGCGAATCCACCACCTCCCTGGGCAGGCTGTTCCAGTGCCTGAACACCTGGACTCCTATTTGTGGTCATCAAAGGAAAAAAGATAGCAGAAAAGTCATTGTTATGAAAAGACCATTAAAAACTTACTTTCCAATTTTTCCTAGTTTACCATCAAGGTATTGAATATAACAAGTCTCAGTGCAAGGGAGCATGTTTTTATATAACAGAAACTAAGAGAAAAAATTCAGATGTGTATGCACTCAGGTTCATATTAGACTTTTGTGTCAGTACTCATGAGTTAGCATAGTGCACCTGATCGAAGTTTCGTTATATATTTGTTTCAGGATGAGAAACAGTTCCTTAGATACTGACCTCCAGCTTTAAACAATTGTGAGGGAGTTGAAATTAATATAAACTATATTTTACCTGTCCCCTCATTGTACACAATTTATATCTCTTAATTCTTACTACTACTTTTCTTTAAATTTCTTTAGGCTTAGTGCAATAAAGTTTACCCTTTCATATCCAGCATCTTCTAACTGCATTCACTGAAATTAGGAAAGCCCAACTGGTTGCAGCGATTCTCCATCTTCATCAAATACCGATCCCCATAAAGTGTAGCTTATAATTGAAAATAACCCAAAGAAAATAATTAAATAATCCCCATGGTCAGCTGTCAATCTGTGTTTTTCAAACTGAATAACTCTGAGGCTAATACTTTCAGCTACTGATTACCAACAAGCATATTCACTACTTTGGGAAAATAAAAAAAAAATAATAATGGGAGAGAAGTGCTGCAAAATATACTTAATAGGTCTGGGTACCTTAGCTTCCAGTCTTTAAAGCTGCAAGAGCCCAAGGAAGTTAATTCAGGCTGAAAATGCTGTCCTTAAGTCACCTGGCGTTTTTCTTTCCAATGACTTAAGAACAGATGGCCAGCCTCAATCCAAAATTTCTTTCTTTTCTGAGTTTGATTCAGCCCCATAGTACAATTTGTAAGTCATTTTTCCTGATTAATTTTAAACATTTTGCAATGGAAGAATGAGCTTTGATCTGATTTCAGGACATTTACATCTTCTCTATGGTCGCTTTTGCACAAAATGTAAATTGATGTTATGCAAGATAGGCTATGGTAATTATGATTATTGTAATTGGTTACAAAATGTGAAAGAGGAAAGCGGGAGTAGGAATTAGAAACTAGAGCATGATGGAGAATCTCATCTTCTAGTGTTATAGGATACAGAATGTGAACTTGGCTTGCAAAAACCTCCAGATGCTTGTCAATGAAAAGTGAAAACAGGAAACAGAAAATCTGGGAGATCTTAAAGATAGATGCCAAGGGAGTGAATTTTGAAGACTAAAGGGATGAAAACTAAGTCATTCTGAAAATTTTGGCCAGCATGTCCAAAGTTCCTAAATAGAGCATGAGGAGATATATATCCTATAAATAAAAGTAAGAAAGTTTTCAGAACCTTTAAGGAAGCCAAATTGTGCTTATGTCTGGGATCCAATCAAAGTGCAAGGAATACCTTCTCCTTCTTCAAAACACCTTTCAGACAGACAGGATTCAAGATTAGGGAAGATCATTAAATCATGCTGCCTTACACCCCCTCATACAGCAAGTCATAAACTTGCAAGTAGACTTCTTCCTACCCCACGCTTAAAACCAGTATGCTTTAAAAGCAGTCTTAAATTATTTTATACTTGAAGCAAACATGTAGTTTGTATGAATATTTTCTTCATCAGGGGAGAAATGGGAAGCTATTCTCACCCTTTTAGTTAAGAAGCAACTTTGGGGTTTAAATTGGAAGCTTTGTCATCTTGCATCCTCTGTGTAATCTTTAGAGAGAAAAGACTTCACCCTTAACTATGCTGGAGCTCAGGGAAATAAGCTGTGTAGGTTAGCTGCTGATCAAGGTGGGAATGAAGGCCTTCCCATGGACAGCGTTTTTGTAACTAACCTAATCATTAAAAATTTAGTAACAATCGGTAAACTGCCAATGGACATACTTTGCAAAGTCTATTTTATCTTCTCCAATTTTCCTAATGTGGATTAACAATGAGTGTGGAAGTATCAGAAAACCTAGAATGACTACTTACATGTTTATTTAGACAACTTTGACTCCTAGAGTTTGATTCTTGGTCAAGGTGATGGATCTGCATGGAGCAGAAGAGTTGCATGCTTAGCTCAAGTCATAAATGTCATGGAAGCAATGAAAATCCATCAGAGTTAGATTGAATACTGCAATTCAGAAGACACAGTGACTATAAATCACGTTCATTGCCAATCCAAGTGTTTTCTCAGTTAGCTAGACTTACTCACAGGTAATTTTGTTCCTTCTAACAAAAACTGTTGGTTAACTAAACTTCCAATATGAGAACAGGAAGTGGCAAACTACAATATATAAACAGAAAGATCCACACCAGGATTTCTCAGCAAGAATGTTAAGGAGCAGGCTTGCTAAGTTTTCTTGAAGGCATCTTTTTGGTTCAAAGAACTCAATTTATATCTCATGTACAGGATTTGCTCAATCCGCACCTCACTGATTGTCCTTGGGTGGAGTCAATCATTTAGAACATTGCTGGAGGCCCAACATGAACCAGTTTCTATCACTGCTGACCCTGCAAACTCTACTGACACTCTCAAACAATTCAAAACATAAAGAATAGCTGCCATCATGTTCCTTGAAAAACCTACGTCACCTTTCCCATACATATTTTTAATTTTTACTATTACTGTATGCCTAATTACATTTCAAAAACACCATGTGGTCAAAAAGATCAGAATGATAAAAATAAAAAAGTTTTTTAAAATGCAGTAAAAAGTAGGTGTTAATCTCAGGGAAGAGATCACAAGATCAAACTAACATTGCATATTTATGAACTTTTCAAGTACATAGACAGCTGTGTCAATTAGAACATGAAGGCTAATGGACCTTAATATTTAGTTTCTTTTGCTGTCCTGTTATATTTTTTCCATGTCAAATAGTGAGTTTGCCAGACTTTTCACCTGTCCCAGGCCACCACCTGGTACAGAAGTCCCCACCAAAGGTACTTTGGGTCCTGATTCACTACAAGGCAAGTGGTGACATTTTGTCATCCCAAAATCCACCATCTTCAGGGAGATATAAGCATGAATTGCTTTCTTGTATCAGCAGCTTTAAGTAAAATGTGAGTGAGATTTCTCAATGTGGATTTAATAGTGGTTACGGGGAAAGGAGCAAAACCCTCATGCACTTCTTTGAAAATGGAGTCTATTAAAGAAGACTCTAAATCAAAGTGTTTGACACATCCTGCCATATGTGTAACATAATCATCTGTCAGAATGCATTAACAGAGTGATGCATTATGTACCAGTGCCTTCACTGCAGCTAACATTAGAATCTGATTCTTACTCTAGTTTAAATTTTTTTTGCCACTTCAAGAAAAGAAACAAAACCTCTGCTTTTCCCTCCCCCAGAAAATCCCAGAAATCCACTGAATAAGATAATTTTACAGCTGAATCTGTTTTTTCACATTTTTTTGGAGGTCCCATTTCAATCCTAGATTGGTGTTTTGATTTTTAGATACTAAACCAACTTTTAATTGTAGCTGTTTTCTGTACTGAAAGCATTAATTAGTGAGAACAGTGTAGGAAAATGTGTGAAGGCCGTCAAAGTACCTTTATTTTTAAAATAAATGCGGATGAACACATTTGTATGTCAGCTTGTTTCCTTCTCTAAAAGCCCTGGCTTTTTATTGTGAAATAATTGTGAAACAATTCCATCAAATGGATTTCACAAAAGGCATCTTAATGGAGGGGCCAGTAAAAACGTTTATTACAGGTCTTTGTTCCATGGCAGAGCTTAAAGGCTGAACCTGAGGGCAGGGCCCCACTTAAACTATCCACTGTATAAACAAGCAGAAAAGGAAAGTGCTTCTCTGAAGAGTTAATAAAACAAGTTATGAAAGGAGATAGCGAGAAATGCCCAAAGCCACGTGGAAAATTGGTAGTAGACTAACAGATTAGAAGCCCATTTTCTCACTGTGCCTGTTGGGCTTTTTCTAGTCTCATGGAAAGAAGATTATATGGTCATAGAGGTGGCTTCAGTGGCCTGACTCTGGCCCTGTCAGTATTTCTGCTTTCTGTGACGGACATGGACAGCCCTTTGGATACACCACACACAGACATACACTCACAAACTGAAGCAGCTTCAACATACAGATGTTTTGTTACATTAAAACAGAAAAAGTGGAAGCAATCGTGCAAAAACCCACTTTATTATAAATTGGAGTTCCAGTTCCCATTGTCCCAGTGACACAAATAGTGCACCTTTCTCTCTGCTGTTATCCCACAGACACCTGCCTTGTAGACATGCAAAAAAGTGAATAATCTCCCTATTGCTGCTGAGTCACTGTCAGTGTAACACTTGCCTACATATTTAATGAATCACAATAATGTGGCAGCGCTGCTGGGAGCGCAGAACGTGCTGGGGATAACTGGAGGCGTATGTGTGGAAATAATGTTCCTGAGCGTTCCTGAGCAAAGATTTCAACTCTGGCATACGTAGGAAAGGATAGTTTTTCAGATCAAAGAAAAGTCATCCATCTATTCATGTGTGGATAGTTAGGGACAGAAATGCAGAAGCAAATTAGGGGTAAGTACTTCCAATCCAAATTGCAGGTTATGTCTGTCCTTTGCAGAATGGAAAAGGGAAAGAGAGAGAGGGAAAAGGCAGCACATCAAAGCCACCTGCTGAATTAGGCACTGCTGGAGAATATTGGCCAGGAGAGAGCGCAGTGTTTATGAAACATACTGGGTGACCTGACTGTTCTTTGCAGTCTCTATTTTTTGCTTAAAATATGCTATATAAACTTATGTGAAGGAACAGGAAAAGGCCATGCTTGGATGACTGGCTTGCCATCCAAATATACTGGGCATATTGCAGTGAACGGGCTGTTTCTGTTTGCCTGGCTACATGAAGAAAACCAGGGCAGCAGTTTTGATAATAGTTAGTATTCCCATTGCACATTTTTAGAATATTTATTGACCTAAAGTTTCTCAAAAGGGCTTAAACAGATGCTCACCTTTACACAGCATACTGTAAATCACAGAAACAGCATTAATCCTGTTTTTAGTTGATAGCAGGCCTGTGTGAGAGGGTTTGCATTCTCTTCTTGGGCGAGAAGGGCCTGTTCCCATTGTGCACTGTAACTTGGTTTGTCCTGCAAAAAGATACTGTTTTCTCTGCAACTTCTAAGCTATATTATAGCTTTGAAATGCAGAAGAAAAGATTAAGGAAGCTATTAATAGGAGAAGTATCCATATATTCTGTTTTTATTACTCTCACTTAGAAGAACTGTGTTTTCAAAATCACCTGGCCAGTTTTCACAAGCTTCTCATGAATTGATGATATTTGATATCTTTCTTTAATTCCAAACATCCAGAGTCAGATTATAAGGAGAAAAACTAGCTTTAAAAATTTTTTAAAAATATTCTTGAGAGAAAACTTTAACATAAGCCTGAATATCTTGAAAATCTCAAAGTGAAGCATATATTAATTTTAAAATCTCCTAATGTCATTTTTTTCAGGTAACTGGGTATGACAATAGTCCATTGCTCAAACAGGACCACTTTGCAATATTTGTTTGGATTTAAAAAAAAAAAAAAAAAGAAGTGGAAGCATGACTACATCCTGCTAGGAGCTCACTAAGGCAGTCCTGGATTCTGGACTGAACTCACCAGTCTGACTTGTATTTGACATTAACACAGTTGTTTTACAATTATTTAAAATAGGAATGAGAAAAATACCCAGCTGTAATGTGGCTTTACAATGTAGCAGTGACCACCTATCTAGTGGAATTTTTCCCAGGTGGTCTTATAAACTTTATTGGCTAAGCTGCATTAACATGTAAATCGGGAAATGCTTAGTGGTAGTAAATGAAACGTGGGGGAATATAAATGTATCGTTTTTTTGTGAAGGAAACTATTTGTTATCACAGGCATAAAGTCTGAAAATGCTAAAATAGCCCATATATTTTCCTTAGACAGTCTTGGATTAGTAGAATGACATTCACAACAAGGACATTTTTACTGCTGAACATAAACTTCATGGATTTGGTTGTTTGCAGTACAGCTTTTTTAACAAAACAAAACAGCAAACATGGATGCTGTACCAACCAGGGAGTACACTAGATTGGAAAGAAACAGCAGCCAGACGGAATGTAAAAGAGAGTTAGCCTGTTAAAACAGTTGACCAGTGTTTATAGAGCTTGTCTAGAATTAGTAGTAACAAGATGAGGGAACTTAAACACTTCTACTTTACAATATACCTCTTAACCAATATTCATATTCCATATATTGACTTATATTGGCACTGCCATATCAAGAGTTTACTAGCATCTGAGGACAGTGCCTTGCTCCATTTAAATAATCAGAAAGCATTCCTCTCCACCACCCCCAGTAATCCTAAATTCATAGCTTAGAAATATTCCTGTTTCTGCATTGTCCTATCTCTATGTAGCACTGGTCTCACATTCTCAGCTTATTTTTCCAAAACTGACCTTTTTTTTTTTAAAACAGAAATATTTTAACACTACCTCTCTCAAATGCCTTGAATTTATAAGGCAGCAAAAGAGCACCGTGTACAAATACGAGTTTTGCACAGCCCTGGATATGATGATGCTTCAGAGCTTTCCTCTGCTCAGCAGGTCTGGACTCATTCTCTTTTCAGACAGCAGATGTTGCAAAACTCAGATTCCTGGTGGGCTGCCGATATAGCCAGACAGGGACTGGCAACAGGACAATACATAATAGGTGCACCACAGAGCATTATAAATTAACATTAACAGCAGTTCCAACCAGAAATGATGAGTATAAGTGTCCCAAGACTACCTATACACATTACAAACTTAACATTTACTTTTGAAGTTAAGATAGCCAAAGCTTTGTCTAGCTGCAGGATCCAACACTTGGTCAGGTAGTTATATACAAAAGATTTGTCACATCAAACTGATTTTATATGCCTTGTCCTTTTGACAGTCACCTTCCCCAAACATTTCCCCGAATTTCAGTGTAAGCAGACATGTGAAGTCTCACACTTGGAGAGCGAGACTCACAGTGCCAGGCTTGTGCATCACTTGATGAGGCCTGCAGCACCAGCTTTCTGCTTGGTCTGTGACACCACAACGAAGGTACCATCAGATTGGTGCTCCACTAAGCAGCCGTATCTGCCACATGGCATTGCTCCGGGGGAGGAAGCTGGTCAGCAGCTGTGGAGCAAGAGTGTGGCTTTTTGAGATCCTTTGGACAGATGAGTCGATTGGAAGGCACGTCTCTACCACGTCATGTGCCATTCTTCCCTTTTCACATGGTTTAACCTATCAAGAGTAGGTGTTGAGAGAGAAGAGAGGAGAGGAGTTTAATTATCAGTTAAAGCTAGTATATAACTTGTTCTGTGCTCTGAACATGTCTGCTCTCTGCCAAATTAGCAGGCATTTTGGCCCAATTAAAACCATTTCAGCCTATTATTAAACAGAAAGGACCATCTTGCTCTGCCCTAGTTATTCGTTCTTCTTGTTCCACAGAATTACAGACCACTTACATGATTTGTTTTCTTTTGTAGGGAACAGTGTAACTCCTAGGTTTGCCAGGAATATAGAGTTTTGGAGGAAAAATGAGGGTCTTCACCTTTGACAAAGTGAACTACTGAGAGCTGTCAAATGACAGTGTGTCAAAGTTAGAAGATTAGGAAAAGTTCATTAGATTTTATTATAAAATGTGGCCTATCTTGATGAAGAAAGTTGTTGGCAGAATAAGCAGCAGTTGAAATATACCAAGTGAAAATTTTTCCTCTACAGTATTTGACAAACGAAATCTGCCTTCATTTTAAAGTCTTAGAACTGTTTCTGAAGATTAAGCTGTTCAAGAAGAATTTGTTCCTTTCTACTAAAAATATATTTATATATACTGAGGACATAAAAACATGTTTCTTCTTAAATGGCTTTCATATATAAATATACAAAATGCAGGTCAAAAAAGCCATTAAAGGAAAAGAAAACATCATGTCTAGCTCTAGTGTAAAGAAATAAAAGTTAATTTGTAATTAATAGGACAACCTGGAAACACAGCTATTTCAAATGTGCAGTAGCTCGTAATGTTTTCTCTGTGATTCATTTTATGACTCTTCTGTGGTTGGTATTGGTTTTTCACATTTTACTTAATCAAGTAACACTGAATAGTTTTTTGCAATATCAGTACCTGAAGGATTAAAAAGGAGACTCTGCTACAATTTCTAGATAAGCAGACACTGAAATTAATATGAATTATTTAACAGTTAGAAACTTGGGATTGACCTCCTACTGTCAGAAGAAAGGTAGATAATTTACAAAGCTATATACGGTGTGCCCTCAGTGGGTTTATCTAAGCATGTTACTAACTGCTTGTATAGCTGCTTGAAGGAAAATCTACCATAATCCTGCACACAGAGTTAGACTAAACAATTTATAGTGGATCTTAATATTTCACCTGTGTTGGGAAATCTCAAACATAACTCATGTTCCAATGTAGGAGGTGGGGGTCACAGTAATACCCTTGGGGCTGCTTCAAAGTTTACTGAAATTAGTGAAAGAAGCTCTACCAGCCTCATGAGATTTGGTTTCAAGTGACTGGGTTCAAAGAGCAGATTGAACTGAATAGTTGAAATTATAAATCATCACAATATGATGTTTAATCACTGTATGATTATTTGTCAGTGCTATAATCATTACATGTATAGTATAGTTATGAAGGCTAATCTGTGTCCATTCATCTAGTGATGTTTTTCACCTTAAAATTCAAGAGCAAATATAAATTATACCAAAAAATCCAGTAAACCCAGGAGTGCATTACAGCACTGTAAAATATGAAAACCCAAAGTTGTATAAAAATGCATTTGAGCACAACAGGCAATGCTTGTGTTTGCTCTCGGACATCTGAGTGAACTAAACCCTGTTTGAAATACAGTGTTCTAGCCCACCACCAAGGTTAATGTGTAACACACGCCTCACCAGATTTCTACATGACTGCCTCTACATACTAAATGATAGGTCCTTTGCATTTTCAAGGCATTACAATCAATCACTTCCAGCTCTACATCTGGCCTCTCTTTTGCAAGCCTGGTCATTCTTGACTATTAGCTGTGCCGTGTCTTTATTAATCATACCAGCTATCAACTTCTTAGGTCAAAATCACATTGATAACTATGGTAACAAATTGTGATTTTTACAGAGACCCAAGAGAGAAAAAAACAGAAAGATTGTGAGCTAAACTTTAATGAAATTTATATTCAGTTGTCACTACTTAATTGTTTAGGGACTGATTCTTTAGCCCAGTCTTTTCCTGCTACTCACACACACTTCAACCTTCATGGTTTTTTCTACCTTCCGGGGTGGAAAAAAACCCATCATCTCTTCTTTACATGGTTTGTTTGGTTTTTTTGCTGACCCATACCAGTTGTCTTTAGCGGAGAGGAAAGACTACTGTTTTCAAAGGATCACATGCAATCACAGCATCTGTTTCCTGAGCCCTGGTTAAATCCTGTTTTTATCATTTCTTCATAGTGGTTCCAAACCAGTTCCAGCCTCTTCCATATTCAGAGAAGCCATGAGTGTTTATCTGTGATGATTTTGATATGGCAATACTACCTGCATGGATTAAAAATTCTTGCCTGTGAACAGAATAATTTAGAAAATGAATATGAAAGGATTACATTGTAAACAAATTCAGATTTTATTTGGAGAGAATATTTTAGGCCACCAGACATATTTTCTGAATTCTAATCATAATTTAATGTAGCCTTTTGCAAGTAAGTCCCAAGTAAGGGAAATTCTCTCCTTAAGAAAATCAGGAAAAAAATATAGCTGAATTGTACTGCCTAATTCATTAATAAAAGTATCACTGAATATATGGAATATTTGTGGATGTGGAGCAGGTTGGGACAAAATCATTCTATCAGTTTTTATTTAGCTAAACTTCATTTAACAGTAGCACTCGCAGAGTTTTGATCAGCAGATACAAGGCCAGCAACAAAAAATTCCTGTGTGCCAGTCCTGATTCTCTAACTCTTGGCAGGTAAATTGCCTGTAATTGAGTTAATGGCCGCAAATTCAAAAGAGCTGTTTCCTCACTTCCATGGGGTAAATCAGTTAAGAACTGGGAAGAGTGATTAGTCTGTGTTTCATGTGAGGAATGCTTTGACTACAAAAATATTCTGTAGGTGATGGAATTGTTTAATATGAAAGGAATCACAAATGGATTTGAATAAATCAGACTCTATGTGTAACTGAACCTTTGGTGTCTAAGAAATGTAAACCTTTGAAAATCTGGAAAAAAAAAGGTATTTCAGTTCCAAAATCTATAGATGGAGAGAAAAAAAAAAGTGGTGATATGAGCAGTCAAGAAAAAGTGAGGAAATAAAAGAAAATGTATGAGGAAGACTGCATTAATTAGATGCCATCATAAACCAGGGAATTATTGGAGAGATTATAGGGTTACAGATCTTTTAATTTCAGAATAACTTTCTAAATACTTATGTAATATAAAAGCTATTCACATGCTTTTGATAGTGTGTATTCGATCATGATCAAAATCACCCTAAAGTCAGTTTAGAGGCAGTTTCAGGTTTTGAAGGTTTTACTTTTCCATTAGGTGTGATTTTGCATTTCTTAGCTGAAATCGGTCTCATCAGTTTCCAGTTAATTTCGCTCTCCATTTCTCCTGCACCATTCACATTGACATGGCTTCTGGTTGGCAAATACCGCAATGAAGTATCAATTTTTAAGCTATTGTTGCAGAATATTCACAGAAAGTACATTTTGAATTAATAAGCACTAGTGTTTATTTTAGAAATGTAATTCTGGAAGTTACACTATAATATGCAATCAAGGAAAATAGAACCAGGCATTCAAATATTATAAATTACCAGGAAATCATACACTTATCCTTAAAATATTCAATTGTATGAAATACATAAATATTTAAATATTGGTTACCTATATTTGCCTCTCTTTTCCAAAAAAAATCTTTGAGTTCCACATTTTCATCCTGTTTTGGAATCATATGGACTATAAGTATGCATTTTTAAAAAAAATATTAAAAAGTTATAGTCTAAAATAGTAATTTGATTCCATAAGATCACATCTTAAAAATGGCAAATGGTATTCCTTGTGACACTTGACATCTCTGTGCATAGTTTTAGAGTATCTGGGCTTCTCACAAACAAAAGAGATCAAGAATTATTCTGTAACTAATTTGCTATAATTTATTTGAATATATTTTTATAAACAGACCAAAAGGTTCTCAGGCCTGTTCTTAGTACTAAACTAAGTATGAGAAACTGCCTCTAATTCCCTCCTGACTTATGAATTATTGGAGACTTTCTCTCCATAGCAGCATTAATACATCTCAATTTGTGTCACTACCTACCATCCATGTAACCATGTCTGTAGCTTTTTTTAAAATACAAGGCTTATTCCCCACTGTAAAGTAAAGCCTTGTAACTCTTAGATGTAATAAAAAATGAAGAAACCCAGGCGATTACAAAGTATCCCCAATTCACTCTTTTAGATAAAATCTCATACTATTTCTCTTTCAGTGCAGTAGTTTCTTTGTAGTCATATTTCAACCAATGTTATCCATATCTTTCCTTGGAAAAAATAAAAAAATGTCTGACAGCCGAGGAACATAAATGGAAAGAAAAGGAGCTGTTAAAATGTAAGGACAAAAAGGAAAGTTTTAAGAAGCTTTTTCTAAAGGAAAAAAAAAAAAGCAAAGCTAGAAAATTTAGACTCTCAACCCTTTCTTCTTTTGCACCTCATAAAATATACCAGAAACCCAAATCTTATACCCGCAGCTTCCTAAATGGAAGAGGTGTGTTTCCAACCAACTTGGAAGACAGGCTTCAAATACTAAACTTTTATGATGCAAAAAGTTTGCAGACACGTTATCATCTTAAATCTTATAAATAGTGCATGTTTGAGTCTAGCTATAACTTCAGTAATTAGACCATTCATGGTGAGTTTGGTGATATGGAGTCCAGTCTCCGGTTCCAGGACAAACCAATATGGGATGGTGGTATTTCCCCTAATACTCTTCCATCCTCCAACTTTTTCCATCTCTAGGAACTTCCTGAGCCCAATGTGTATTTCACAGAATACAACAAATGTACCTTCCCTGAACTTGTCCAGTTTGTTCTTGAGCCTGTGTAAGCTTTCACAGGCATTCACCTGTTGCACAATGAATCACCTCCTTTGCTTTGCATTGAAGCAGGCTCCTACTGGCTTCATTTGATTCCCCCCAAATTTTGTGCTGACAGACACAGTGACAAGTCATTCCCTACCCACCTTCTCCACACCACTCACAATTCTGCAGTCCTACGTTACACACCCTTCACTCAGCTCTTTTCCTGGCTGAAGAGGATTTATTTACCAATTCCTTCTTCCTGGTACGGAAGCCATTCCATACCTTTCATCCTTCTCTTTGAGGTTACACATTTCTGGATGTGTACCACCCTTCTTAATAAAAGATGCACTAGATTTGAGAAAGGTTAAAAGAATATTTAATGTGTGAATAAAACGTGTATTGATATAGCAGCAAAATATCCAAGACAATAATTTGATACATAAGAATCAGATTTTTCCTCCTGTTCATCACTTCATATTGATTTCCAGTGGGGTTTTTCCCTTAGTCTCAAATTGTTTTCAGTCTTCCCCTGTTCTTATTACTTTGAATACCTTACTAATAGTGAGAAACTTTTTCCCATTCCTTTTCCCCATGCTTTTTATGATTTTGTTGAGCTGTGCAGGTCACAACAGGGATCCCCAAGGAAACCCACCGTTGATTTCCTTCCATTATGAAAGCTCAGCATTTTTAGTTTCCTTTAGAACTCAGTAAAATACTGATTACATTATTTTAATACCATTATAATTATACTCTGTAACCTAGACCACGTCTGATTTAGGTTGCCGGTTTAGGGCACTTTACCGAATTCCCATAAGCTTTCCTAGCTGACCCCACACGCTTCCAGCATCAGTCACGTGGCCTGTCCTCCTTTCTTTAGTTTCATTTGTAAGTTTATTTCCTCTGGGCAGCACTGACAGGAAAGCACACATCTTATGCCAGAGCCAGCAAAAGCATGAGAAATATATTTTGGAATATACTTTCATGTAAGCTAAGTCACTCAACATCTGAAAACATAATAGGAACAGTGTCAGCTTCTGTGTGGCAAGCTGTCTGGCAGTGCTGGCAATAACAGAATGCCAGGCTGTTACTGCTGCAAATAAGGTAAGCAGCAGGTAAATACTACAAAATTATACTATATTTTTCAGCATTCTGTTGATGAATCTTATTTTTTCTCCTTCTATTTGTCCAGTCTTTATTAAGCAAGGAATAATTGTAATTGTACTTCTGTTGTCCTGCTGATCTTTATTTCTAACTTTGAAAGAAATAAGCAATAGTAAAATACATTGTTATCCTACTAGAAAGCAATTTTCTGTTGCTATGGGCAACAAAGCTCTGTTTACCTAATGGGTTGTTTTGCTACAAAGGGGAAAAATATCCCCTGGGGATCAATACAGATTGTGCCCGGTACTGTCACATGTCTTATGACTAAGAGAAGCAGAGAAGCTTCCAGAAGGTTATGAACTTGAGCTACCAGAAAGGGTTACAAATTTGTTCTCCATCCTTTTCTTCCCATCTTCCATTTTCTCAACATGAGCACATACATGTTACTTCTTGTACTGCAGTCTACTGTGTACTTTTTATCACAATGCTGAGTTGTCACAGAAGGTTTTACTGATTGGTGTGTTTTCCTATTATACTGTTTCTCTAAGAAGGATCATAATGAGAACAGAGAATGGCACAATATTAATTCATTGGCATTATAACAATTGGAACGAGAACAGAAAAGCACATTGTCTTCTCATTGTCTTGAAAATGTGATGAGTAGAAGGAGGCCAAAAATAGCCTGAAATCTCCCACGACAATCCGATGAACAGAATGAGCAACAAGAAATTATGCATTATACTTCATACTGCTCTTGAAAGCCAGCAACGGCAGTGTTGTGAGGAGGTGTCAACCAACCATTTGCTCTTAGGCTATGGCTCTGTGACTGACTGCCGCTTACAGCAGCTAAGCAACTTATTTCTTCACAGCTGTGCTGCCTTTCTGGCCTTTTGTAGATACTTTTAGCTCACTCATTTATGAAGCAGGATGTGTTTAGACTTTCTGATAGCTACATCAACTAACCGGTTTTGCCCCACAACCAGGAGGAATCAGGAGCAAGCACTAAGTCAGTTGTGGCATTTCAGTTTATAAGGGGCAGCAGCCTCAAACATTAAGATTTCCTTGGCTTGGCTACCAGAAAAAAACACAGATAATGTCAAGAACTCCATTTGTTTTATCTTTTACAATCACTGAAACAGCCACAGATGTGTATCTACAAAAGGGCCTGCGGCCATTTTAGTTACCCGATAGGTAAATCTAGATCATCGTAGTACCTTGTTTTGTAGCTATGGGCTGTGATCTGTAATTCCAGGCAAAGGTTTCCAGCTATGAAACCTGAGCAGAGGCCAGGTGCTGATGGGTATGGAAGAAGAAGTTACCTGTCATACCTGAGGCCTCTTTCAAACCAGGGACTTATAGTTTAGGACACACTGACTCATACCATAATGCAGAACCATGAAGATCTGGTATCTTATTTGATCTATAGTCTTTGTGACCAAATAAAATATGCTGTAACATTCTATGGACTGCTATATAATGTCAATTTTAAAATTTGTTTTTTAAGTGTAAAAAAATGTATTTGTGGTGTTGCTTTCTATAAAATTTTTGGAAGGACACTCGTTTTTTTATTAGCACCACTTCTTTGCAAGATTCCCTCCTTGATGCTTTGTTTTCTGAAGAGTATTAAAACTATCACCTGTTTATTTTTCACAGTAGTCATGTGATAGAATTCTCATAATTTTTGCTGTATTTATAATTGTTAATACTTCTCTACACAGAGTTAACGATTAACTGGCTAGTACAGAAAACAGAATGGAGGAAATCAATATTAAATCTGAGGAGTAAAATAACCTGTGTGACCCACAAAACCTGCAAAGGAAAGCAAACAGAAACTCAGATGACATGATGATGAATGCAGTGTAATAGCAGAGAATAGAAGAAATGGCTTGTAACTGTCTCCCCCTGCACTCCTGTTTGCAGTATTAGAATTGCCTCTTGGAACTAGAGGATGCTGCTGCTACGAAAAGCGGTGCTCTCAGTGCTGGACTGAAATAGATACTTACTAGTGGTTAGTTGGCTGAAAACTAAGCAGCTCCTCTAACCTCTTAAAAGGAATGGTAATTTCTGTCCTGTTTGTGTCTCCTCAGACCAGACCAGCTCCTGAAATATATCCAAGGAGTTCTGATTCTGTTCAAATTGTGTTTGACCACACAAGGTGTGACTCAAGAAACTGGAAACACAAATAATCCAGGTCTGCACAAGCCAAATCTCTCCTCTTCGTCTTACTCCCCTGTCCCAAAATCAGGGACTGCAAGAGGTACAACTACAAGAATGCCACACCATCTTGGTATTTTCTCAGTGTTGGAAGAATTCACAAACAATTATATTTCCAGATGTGTGTAAGAACAAAGTAGACTGGAACGTTGTCGATTAAAAAAGTCCTCCTTTTTTAAAACCAAAAATACATCATTTCACAAGGATATATCATCATCTCAACAACTCAGACACAAAAATACTCTACCATTGTACAAGTAAAATCATTTAAAAATATTAAAAAAGCTGAAGTGTAAGCAGTATGAGTGCATGAAAAGAGGTTACTTTTTAAAAGTTTATCAGACTTTCAAGGCAGAAGAAAGCAACTGTGAAGGATAAAGGTTTTTAGCAAAGTAAATATGCATAACCAAGTCCTTCTCACAGGGTTATCACCTGAGACAAACTGTTATATCACCACTTTCAAGTTAATTTTTAGCAGCTTAGTCTCTTTGTCTCTGTTGATAAAGCAAGACAGTTCATAATTCTTTCAACGTTCATGAGTCTCTGCAATAGGTAGGTACTACTGCTTAAAATACAGTGCAGTAAACATGGATGTTCCAATAGTAGAAGTGTTTTTCTGACACAAAAAATTACAGTCATTGATTTTCACCAAGATTGGACTGAGAATCAAGTTCTAGTTTGTAAGGAAACAATTGCTTAGACTTTTTAAAATTTATACAGAAGAGTACTTTTTTCTGTTAGACTCTCAACATACATACGGGCCCCTACAGTGGTATAAACAGAAGATGCCCATAAATATTCCATCAATACCAGACAACGCTAGGCATTCTGGTTGTCTGTTTTGGTTTAACCCCTATTTATGGGATCAGCAGCACATAACTATTATTTCAAACAAATACTCCCCTTAAAATTTTCACATGCCACAGAACAAGAAAAGGTTGTCATGCATATCAAACACAAGCTGTAAGGAACGATGAGGTGTTTTGTGCGTGTTTGTTTGTTTCCAAAAGATGCATTTTATCATCTCTTACTATTTCAGAAGTACCAAAATGAATTAGCAGCCTAAATCTGTTCACTTCCAGTGAGTCTCTGAAGTGCCAGGACACTGCTGCTCACTGCCAAGTGCAGCAGGTACAGAATGAGGTGCTGCATGGGCTCATTGCTAATACAGAGAGTTGCTGGATTTTTTTTGTCTTAACCCTGCCTCACAGCCCTACCAACTCCAAGTCATGTGGATGTAGGAACTTCACTGTAGAGCACGATTCTTTAGTACATCACATGTGTACTCTAAGGCTTTTGTGCAGAAGGAATTCAAAGCTAATTTCACTTCATGCATTCAATATGAGGCTTGTGATTCTTATTTCAGAAAAATCCCAGAGACCCACCAAAGTTTTGACAATTCAGCTGTGTAATGTCTGTTCCTTATGTTCCCCTGTGTGCTTCTTACAACACCTTTAGTGCTGAGGATGACTCACCACCCGAACACAGCTGGAGTGAGAAAAACGGGTACAGCCAGGGGACAAAAATCAGGTTTTCACCCTGCCCAGCTGCAGGGCTGTTCTGTGCCCGTACAGTACACACAGCTACTTGGCAGGGCATTTAATGTAGCATGTGGCAGTGCCAGGCATAACAAATCATGACATGCTGTCACATTAAAGCCAGTGACCTGCATAGCAAAGTCTGTGTCAGGGATCTGAGTGCAGTGGGCATCTTTGCACCCTCTCCCCCTGCCAGGGCTTTGGTTGATGGCGTTAGAGGTCAGCTCTGATATGGTGCAGCTGTGTAACCTTGCAGACTTGTTTAAGAAAGAGGTCCTTTTGCCCTTTGCTTGGAAGCTGCACTGGGACCAGGCTCTTACCTGGTCTGTGCCTGAGCAATACTGCAAACCTGCCTTGGACTTGCTGAGCTTGACCCTGGTCCACAAGCTTGGCTTCCCAGCCAGGCCTTGGACTTGCTTCATTGCTATGGACTTGTCTGATCATCTGAACTCTCGACTGAGCTCAGCTGCCATCCCCAGCCTGTGCTGCTCACCTTCATCAGGGGCAGTGGGACTGGCCACAACTGGTGAGGCCACTGACCTACTGCAAAGATAGCACATCCCTATCCATTGCTGCTCCCTGATGGCCTGGCCTCTTCCACCTGCTGCTCAAAACTGCAAGAAAAAAAAATAAAATAAAATAACAATTTTAAAAAGGAAATTCTTTCCAAATTACACACTGAACCATCTGTCCCCCAACAGGGACATGAAATTAGGACTGACGTTCCACTGTGCTATTGTATTTGTCCAAGGTAGCAAATAACTTCATCAAAAGGAGTAGTTTAAATACTCTTTAGTTTCTATCTGTCTTTTCCTGCCACATGATGACTTATTAGCTTGTGCTAAGAGGTCACGGCATATGTTTGAGATAAAGTGACACCTTCTGGGAAATGTTCTCAAATTATCAGGAACAGCTAAAAAAATACTATATATATATATTTAAGCTTTTCATTAAGCTTTTTTTTTTTTTTTGGAAAGAGAGAGTGACTTTGCCTTTTCCTCTGTATCTTGAAAGTCTTAATGACATATCAGAAGTCTTGCTATGAAGTGATAAAATGAATTTATCAGATTAAATACCTTGAATCTTTTCCGGAATCAACATTGACTTAGAAAGTTAAAGCTGAATTTCTGTTCCAAATCTGATCCAATAAAATACAACTTTTCCCCTCACAAAAATCAAAAAGAAGATTATAGTGAGCAGTATAGGATGAGTGCACTCATAAACAGATATGAACTTTTCCTTATTAAGGAGCAATCATGTATTTTACACATTCATTTGTGCTACTTTTTAATGTACTTTTTGTATGTAAAAGTTAGCACTTGTATGACTGATTTTGTTATAACTTTTTATTCCATCATGAACTTGATTCTGAGGATGAGACTTTTTTGCTAAGATCAAAGAGAGAACTTGTTCTCTACACAGATTATAGAAGAAAACTGTGGAAACTAAATCTCTGCCAGATGGTTATGTATTGTTTTATATGCATCTAGATTCTCCACAGATACTTCTAATTATTCTCACAGCTTATGCGTTAACATTCATATTCTATTGTTGTTGTTATTTTTTTATTATTATCATTACAAGCAATCAAACAGAACTCACAGTGAAAAAAACTCAGTCACATCAATCTGAAAAATCAATAGCTTAAAATCTATTCTCAAAGGCACCTCTAGCTGAGATAGTCAGTTGCACTAGATCACATATTGTACATAAGCAAATAAAAAAATATTAGTAAAAAATATTAGTAATTCTAACAAATAAATCACTCCCAAGTTAGGAAACATAACAATTAATTATCTTTGTAGCTTTAATGTATATGACCTTTATATAATCTGTAACAGAAGGAAATCATAGCTCTTCCAACAGGATTCCTGCCTTATTCAGGGAACCAAATAAACAATAAGAAGTTATTCAATATTTTGTTTTATGCTTGTACCATTTGTTCCTGATGCCTTAAATTGTGTACTATTTGAACACAACTCCAACAAGAGAATTTTTTATTTCTCTGATGTTCTGGCCTCTGAGTGCATAATAAATGCTAAATGATTCATTTCACCATATTTCTTAAGGCATAAAAGAGACCAAGTACAGATACATTTTTTCATATTTTTTTTTTAGTTCGTTAGTTTACATATAGGCACATGAGGAACAGACTATACCAGACTGTAATAAAACATACACATTTTAGTTCACAGATCTGCACATGTGCCATGGCAACACCTCTGCATGATAGGGGCACACGTCAGTCCTATGCAATACCTTTCAAATAAAACAGGTACAGGTCCTAGGTGGGAACCATGGATTCTGAGAGTATCAGAACTTCAGGTCTTACATTAGCCTGTGGTAGCTAAGTCCTAGTCTTGCCAAAGAGATCTGTATCCTGCAAGGGCCCCGTGTCTGCTCTCGGTGGGATGGCCAGGCTCAGTAAATCACTAGTGCAGAGGGTTGGGTGCCTGAGCAAAGGAATCCAGACACCAACTGAATACACAATTGAGCAAGTGGGAAATGGAGAAATGAAGAGCATAGCCCGAGACCTGACCCCAAAGACAGATGCATTGTTACATTGGTCAAGAGGTCACCATCTATTCCATTTTCCTGGTTATAAGAAAATGCCCCCAACACTGGGGAGCTGACAATTCAGCAAGTAGGCCTTGTTCAAGTGTCAGATAAGGCATCTGTAAGGCATAAAATAACTTCCCCTGTTTTACTAACTACATGGGAAGGCAAGCTGCCCTTACTCTCCATCACATACCTGGGGAAATGACTGACTCATAGCAGAAGGGACTAATCTGCTCATTAGTATAATAAGGAATGTCAGCACAGCTTCTTAACATGTCTTATTTTATTTTATTTTATTTTATTTTATTTTATTTTACTTCGACCTGAGTGGAGAAGCGTCAAAGATTTGTTTGGCAAAAATCCTCTAGCCCAGTTAAGCTCAGCCAGGCACAGAGGTAAGTCAACTGAGAAATAAGTTTATTACTATGATCACTGGTGCAGTGATTTCCAATTCAAGGATTAAGTATGCCTCCCTGCAGTTTGTATGGAGGGAATAAAGTCTGTCTATCTGACAAGGAGTTTGGTGTTTTCAGGAACGTGTGCTAAAATGGATTCCTTTCTAATTGCTGAGAGAGATGGCAATGAATATTTATGTTTTGTCACAACATGACTGATAGGTTTGAAAAAGAATTGATGTTAATTCTTTGACTCAAAGTTCTGCTAGGACATGAGCCCTGAACACAGCATTATGTACCAAAAATGAGTACCTCTATGCCTCCGGCAGACTATATCTTCACTCAAGTCCTTTTTCTTTTTTTTTTTTCTCTCTGAAATAGTTGAGTTTAGCTTTTTGTCTTCCCACATGAGTACCTGCATTTGGATACTTGAATTTGAACTACTTCCAGGCCTGAAATTCAGATATTCATCCCTGTGAATGACAGGCAAATTTAAAGAGGCAGAGGAGGAAGCAGCATGATAAAGTCAACATCTTTCCATGGGCCGAAGGCACTTTGAAAGGTTATCAGAGAGAGGCCGGATAATCTGCAGAACATGTATTCCACTGTTCCTCATCCACAAGGCAGGGACTTCCACCTGGAGAGGAAGAATTTTTCATTCATTTAGGGGAACTAAAGTCTTCATATCTAATCACATCCTTAAACGTGAATCTTAGCGCTTCCACTCATTAATAATAAGTAGCTGTACCACAGGTGGCAGTTCATCAGTTTCAAATTTCTGTCCTTGCAGGATATTTTGGGTGAAAGCCATCCAATCCTGGAAATTTACTACACTTCCTTGTACCCATTTCTTCCAAAATCTCTTATACTGCCACTTCTAGTAGGGACAGTTCTTCAGCTCATCCTATGAGGAATGTGTATGAACCTTGTTTAGGAAACTCTCTAACCCCTGTTTAGTGAACAGCACAAAAAATAAATTTGATTTAGCTGTTTTCCTTATCCTCCTTGAATGCTTTTTTTTATGGTTATCATCTGTCAGCCAGGTGAATTCTTAAGCAGGTTTCCTTCTTCTGATGTATTTGAAAATTTTTATTATTAGTTTTCATGCCTCTGGCGAGTTTCTCCTTATTTTATTTTTTTTTTTCTATTCTAGCCTAACTCATTGCAGTTTTATATTTAACTTGACATTTTATTCTCATCTGTGTTTTTATTTTACAAAGCCTCTCTTTTTGGAAGGATGACTTTTTTTTCCTAATACTTATTTTCTTTGCCATTTAGCCAGGACAGTTCTTTGTGTGTGTGTGTTTTGTTTCTTTCCTTATGATTAGTGATATATTTTTAAATTTAAGCATCCAATAAGACATTTCTAGTTTTATTAGGTTTAATACCGTCAGCAGCCCTTTTTATTTTATTCTAACTTTCTTCATCCTGTAGTATGGATTTCCCTTTTAAAGAAAGTATATCCTTCAGAGGGATGTCAGATTTCACTGCTGTGTGGCTCCCATTACTCATATATGCAATTGCTGAATAAATTATTGCCGCATCAGTCTTCTGTCCTGAACCAAGATGCTATTGATGTAAAAGTCAGTTGGTATCTTGTGAATACACTAACCACTCCAATAGTTATCAAAGGTGTATTAAAGTGCAGCTTAGATACCATGTTCTAGATGTTCACTTTGATTATGGAGGGTTAACTGAAGATTTACACTGTTCTTGTTTTTCTTCATAGATTTTGTAATGTTTTTCTTCATTTATTTTGTAATGTTTTTCTTCATTTTCAGAGCAGAGTCATCCTTTTATAACTTGGTCCATGTATAACTGCTATTACATTATTTCTAATTCAAGCAGGAATTTCTATCCATGAAGATCATGTGACATAATATGACGGAGATGGCTTACTTCACTCTATTTTTAACATAAGCCTCCCTCCCCTTCACAAGTACAACATATTGTCTTATTCCTAAATAATTGGACTATAATAATAAGATGATTATTCTCTTTCTATTATATTTCCAACCAGCATATTAAATATATATTTATATCTTATAAATATATAATATCTATCATAAATATGCATTATTCAAAACTGGGTATTTTCATCTTCCAGAATTTTGTAAAGGCATAATTACATGGAAGTATTATATAAGAAGTAAATTCATGTTAAAGTATCAGTACAGATAGTCTATATCTAGCTGCTTATTTTTATTTCCCCATTTAACTGAATTTTATATATATATATTCTAATTTTTACTTCCCCTGTTGCCTAAATTTTATTTACTGCTGTCATATCTTTTTTTTCTAAGAATCCTCTTAGGGATTGAATGAACTGAAACTAATTTTTTTCTTTTTGTATTTTTATTCCTTTATTCATGTTCAGTTCTAAAACTTCTTTAAAAAAAATGTGCCAGACAAGTTGACATATTTCTTCAGATTCCATATTTCTTGAAGAGCTTCCATTTTTATTTTTTTTTTTAACTTAAGCCATTTCTCTTTATGTGAGTGGATTCTGTCTTTCAACCTGCCTGTATGTGTATCCCTGTGCTTAGAACTGAAGCCTCTCGTCCAAAGTCTACGTCTGCCACCAGGACCCTCTTTCCCACTGCTATTCCTTGTTGGTATCCTCATAAACTGCCAACCACTGGATCTCTGTAGCACTTGCTGAAAAGATGCCTCACTATCTTATGGCTGCTTTGCTTTTAATGGACTCTGGAATCAGAATTCACTTGTGTATATGTTTTGTAACATATACCACCTCTCTATCCTCTCTTTTCTTATTTTGGAGCCTCTCAAACACAGATCTGATAGAGACAGTGGGAACATGGCTATAGCTTGTTCTTTGGCACTTCTATTTCACACTTCTCCCTCTTCATATGAATGTCAGCTGGGGCCTTGTGTACCTTTCCCCCAATCCATGCTCACATTTTAAGCACTGCAAACCATATCTGCATGTACACATTTGGGTTGGTTGGGAGAGTAGAGGGTAAACAGTACTTATCCTGAAATCACCTATGGATTCCAGCTGTTTCTGGAGTTTGTCAGCTGCAAGTACCATTTTTCATGCCCTGGCAACAGATTGCAAATAACTGTAAGACAATAAATTACTTCACTCAGGACATGAGATGGCTGCAGACCAGTTGTCATAGGTAAGAGATTTTGGAGCTGGCTGTGGAAGAGCTGGAGCAGAGGACCTCAAACTTTGGTCAGAGGAGGTGGAAACTGGCAGACCAAGTCTCCCATTTTGTGGATTTTCAGTTGGTGGAGTAAGGGTAGATCTGGACCCTGTTTACTGAGCCTAGATTTGTGGTATATTGTATTTCAAATATATCTGTATAAAGTTCTAGTTCTGAAAGTTACAGTCCTATGTCTTCGGCTACTTCCAGTCCAAGCTGGAAACACATTCCTTTGTGTTCAATTGCTCATAAATTTCAGATAGTCCTGACAGATACAAATATGAGTTTTCACACAACATCTTTAGGTCTTTAAGTATTTGTAAGATGAAAAGTTATTTGAAAGCTGTGCAATCTGATCCTTATTCAGGTTTGTTACATTTTAGCTATAGAGTGTAAAGGGGCCACATGTCAGGCGGCTTTCTGAATTCTCAGTTTCTGGACTTACTGTTACCCAGGTGTTGGAGACTTTGCATCTCTTAATGAAGCTATTTAGGGTTCCCAATTAATGCACCATTGAGAACAGTCAGGGTAGTTCTACCCTATCTAGTTAGATATTTGTACTTATTTAGAGAATTTATAATTTCTTAGATAATTTAGAGATTTTATAATTTCTTTTTTTGTACTGAAGGGACCACCATGTAGGTTCTGGTTGTTAGAAACAGGGCAAGAATGAACAGGTTCCCAACTGTCCCGGTTTGAGGTAAAATAGAACCAACTTTCTGCTGGCATATTTACACTATTTGTTGAGGTGTATTTAGTACGTACATTGCACAAGTTTATGTGACTGTAAAGCCTCAGATATGTACCTAATTAACTCACAAATAGAGGGCAACACACGGAAAGAATTGAGATAATTCTCAAAACCAAATATCTCTCAAAGAAATATAGGAATTATTTAAAAATAAATTTTTTTCTGATGCAATTGAATAGGTAAAATGGTCATGGATGTTTATTACAACATCAAATCCACCTTGCACATCAACTGTCCATTCTGGGGGTTTTGTCTCCTTGTACTGTCCTTTGCCTTTCCAGTGCCTCTTCCCCAGTTGTATCTGTTCTTAAATTCCCTGGTTTGGTCCCCCTTGCTAATCCCACAAACCCATGTTCAGGCACAGCTGAGACGAGTACATAGGGGAAAAAATGAGGGGCCAGGGCTAGTGTAGTTGGAAGGCAAAAATTGCACAAGCTAAGAATGTGATTATGGAATGAAATGGGGACAAAATTCAATTCCACTCGATAAATTACGCCTCTCATTTGCCCCTTCTTTCTGATGTGTGTACCTGGTGCAAGTGTGTTATGCATTTCAGCTGTCTTGGTCTGCAATGTCAAGTAGAAAAGTTACGTTCTTATTTATTTTCAGAAAGTAGGACATATGGTACTTATTTGCTGAGCAACAAAATTGCATCTTCACTGGTTATCTCAGGTATATCTAAAGGAATTAAGCTGTGCTTCAGAAATTAAATGCTGGAGAAACTGTGCAGTAAACAAATTCTCTCTGAATGTGTTTGTCCTCATTCCTTTTCTGTATAGTTCCATAGATATTTAAAAGCCTTTTTCTCTTTTGCCCTGAAATCTAGTTAAATACCAAATGATGTATACATGCATCCTATTAATGTGGTATCACTTAATAAAGAAGACTTAGGTCTATGACCTGGCTTTCAGAATACACAATGTGCTTTTTCAAAACTAGATCGCAATTTGTGTTTGTACATGTCCAAATCTCATTGGCTGCTGATATTTCTCTTTGAAGAATACTAACCATACCAAGTGTGCTAAAAGATTGGTTTCAAGTTCCTCAAGCTAAATCCCTGTTCTGAAGAAGAGTCCCTCTCCGCTAAGAAGGAAGTCTGATTTCTGGGGAGACTAGTATGGTGTTTGCATCTAAATGACGATTTTAAATACTATAATTCAAAAAAATTCTTCACTTGGAGAAGTAAAGGGAACTTGGAGAAGTAAAGGGAGACTGCTGATGCAAGAAAAGCCTCATGGAGATAATAAGAGATTTGAGAATATGGTCATAGCAGAGATGGAAGATTCTGAATGGAAAACTCCTTGTGTAAAATCTTTATTTTCTGGTAACAGAATGCAGGCTTTCACTCTGAAAACCCAAATTATAGACTAGTTTTTCAGATAGCTTTAAAGTATTTGAAACTGATTATATAAACAGAAATGGAAGGAGAAAGAAAATGTCAAGGTACTAATAGAAATAACAGAAGATGTCTACAGTCAAGGTTATTGTACTATGTGTAGTAATTCTCGGTTAATTCAACAGTTCCCTGGAAGTTCATATATTTAATTACAAGTTTTGACTGTACCCTTGTTAGAATTTGATAGGCAACCTCTAACTCTCTAGCTTCAGGTCATGCTATATGAAGAACAACCCATATCTGGGTTACAAGCACAACCCGTGTATGTGTCTTACACAGACAGTAGGACTATGAATCACAGAATTGTAGGCTCACAGAATGGTTTGGGTTGGGAAGGACCTTCAAAGATCTTCTAGTTCAACCCCTCGGCCATGGGCAGGAAAATCTTTCACTAGATCAGGTTACTCAAAGCCCCATCCAACCTCACTTGAACACTTCCAATGATGGGACAGCCACAACTTCTCTGGGAAACTTGTTCCAGTGTCTTACCACTCTCAGCATAAAACATTTCTTCCTTATGTCCAATCTAAATCTACACTCTTTCAGTTTAAAATCATTATCCCTTGTTTTATCACTACGGGCCCTGATAAAACATCTTTCTCCATCTCTCTTATAAGCTCTCTTTATATATTGAGAGGCCACAGTAAGATCTCCTGGAGCCTTCTCTGCTCCAGGCTGAACAACTACAGCTCTCTCAGCGTGTCTTCATAGGAGAGGTGTTCCATCCCTCTGATCATTTTCACGGCCCTCCTCTGGTCCCGCTTTAACAGGTCAATGTCTTTCTTGCTCTGGGAACCCCAGAGCTGGACACAGTACTCCAGGTGGGGTCTCACCAGAGCAGAATCTAAGGGCAGAATCACCTCCCTCGACTTGCTTGCCATGCTTCTTTTGATGCAGCCGAGGATATGGTTGGCTTTTCTGGGCTGTGAGTGCACATTGCCAGCTCACATTGAATTTTTCATCCACCAATATCCACAAGTCCTTCTCTGCGGAACCGGTCTCAATCCATTCACGCTCCAGTCTGTACTGATGCTGGGAATTGCTCAGACGCACATTCAAGACCTTGCACTTGGCTACCCTGAACTTCATGAGGTTCACATGGGGCCACTCCAGCAGCCTGTCAAGGTCTCTCTGGGTGGCCACCCTTCCCTCTAGCAAATCAACTACATCACTCAGCTTGGTGTCACCCACATGCTGAGGGTGCACTCAATCCCACTGCCTGTCATTAATGAAGATATTGAAAAGTACCTGTCACCTGAGGGAAACCACTTGTTACTGATCTCCATTTGGATACTGAGCCACTGACTGGAAGTCTTTGGATACAGCAGTCCAGCCAGTTCCTTGTCCATCAAATAGTCCATTCATCAAACCCATATCTCTCTAATTTAACAATAAGGATGTTGTGTGGATTCTTATCAAAGCCTTGCAGAAGTCAAGATGGATGACATCAGTTGCTCATCCCTTATCCACCGACACAGCCACTCCATTGTAGAAGGCCACCAGATTACTCAGGGAATTATGGACTTTATGAAGTTCATAAAGACTTTATTTTTAATTTCAGATAATATAATGATAGAAAGCAGAAATAATCCCATTTGGGGGGGGGAAACAAGATAAAGAAAAGCAGGACAGGGCCAAACCTGGTTCAAAGTTGCATCGAAGTTGCATTCTTTCTGAGCTTGTGTATGAAAACTGATTAATCTTCAACATACCACAAGGTCATCATCTTATCTGATCATCATGTTTCCAGTTCACCTGTTTGGTGAAATTCACTTAATTGCACTACATGTTAAACAGCAGGCAGTCGCAACCCAGAGTAATGTTGTTCTTTAATGATGCAATTCTGCCTTGTTCATGCTATTCTTAGGCAGAGCCATCAGGTGTTTGATTCCTGGGAAGCTCTGATAATTGGAGTAGCTACAGGGCTTGCTTTCAAGTCTTGTAGTATGTGCGTATGCCAAGGTTACTGGCAGTACTGGCTTTTCATCATTATGACTCAGGCCTACCAGGAGGTGAGTTTTTTTCTATTCTGGACAACTTATGAACTCAAAAGAATTAGCAGTGGAGCTAACAAGTCAGGAGCAGCTCTCCACTTAAATCCCATAGAGGGATGAGAAGGTGATACATAGATAAGGGCTGGCTGGATCGTGTGGATCTCTCAGCAGCTGTTGTTGTTGTTGTTACTAATATTTGTGAACTATTTCCTTCTAACGCCATCTTTTTGAAGGTTGCAACTTCATTCAGTCAACAAATAAATCTTTATGCACTTTTCCCCCCTGACTATCCAGTTTCATAGTGAGGTAAAAAACTGGAGAAACAAGTTATTAAACATGTGAAAAACATATAGCAGAGAAGCTTCCTTCAATTTTTAATCTTGGTATTAAATGGCACCAAAGAACATATTGTTTTCACCTAGTGCTTTCTCTTAAAGTTAAGTGTCCGTCTTGAAGCATGACATCTCTCTTTGAGGACCAAGTAATACAAGCATTTTACAATTGAGTAGCACACAAATCTGAAGCCAGAGAAAGCCCTAAATAGCTCTACTTTGTGTTCAACACATACTAAATATGGTGCAGTCGATTGAACTGTGATGTTCACAGAATCACAAAATCACAGACCAGACGAGATTGGAGAGAACCTGGAGAGATCATCTGGTCTAACCTTTTATGGGAAAGGGAGTCTAGATGAAATTAGGTTATTTGTGGTAGAAAGTCCCAAAGAATTACAGGTAGAATGGAGAGCAAATCATTCCTTGTAGTGGTGAAGGGGTTCAGTCTATCAGATCCTGCCTCTGATTTAAAATCAGTTTTCTTTTGAACAGAAATCTCATCCTTAGAATGGCATAAATCAAAATATGGAGATTGCTTAGCATGGACATCTGTGTGGTAGCTATCTGCTTCTGTCATTAAAGAGGAGGCTGGAAATTAATTGCTACTTTGCAAAATATTGTGGAATAGTTTGAAGTCTTTGCCACAAAGCTGTACCTCAATTGCCTGAAATATGCTCTTGGAAATGTATCTTCTTTTGCCATGTATTTGATAATCCCTATATTGTACATCTTACAGTAAAGTGTCATATCTGTCACACAAAGCCATGAAAATAGGACATTTTTTTCTGTTCCTGCAGCACTGTGTGGTACACCAGAAAAAAACGGCAAGATCAGTGAACATATGAGAGGTAAACCTCTTCTTAGGACTATGATCAGTACAAATGGTTGCTATGGTGTGCCCTCAAACTCTTCATGTTAAGAGATAACCAGCTCCTGTTGAAAAAAACAAAATAGTTTGTCTCCAAAGAAAGCAAAGTTAGAAGCAAGTCTGTTACAAAATATCTCCTGATTGCAAATTCAGCAGGGTAGTTTTACTTATTTAAGGTAAAAATCTTGGATACATTAAAGAAGGACACGCCATCTGTGCTGCATAAATCACTGCCTTGACTATGTCCTTGATTAATCAGACCTTGGTCTATTTGATACAGTTTTTAATGTGGCTTAAAAAAACCCAATTATTATGTAGGACATGGACTGAATATGGGACCAGGAAGAGATCACAGTCCGTTCTGCAGCTCTCCTACTTTTGGAAGTTGTTTATAACCTTATCTCTAGTGAGAGGGAAGAAAACCCACTTCCCCTATAGCCCGAATAGAATAGGGTCTAAATATGATTCCTCTGCAGCTTTGAAAGCATAGTCTACATGCATATTCAGTTCCCACCGGTCTAACAGTATTTGGGGCTTTTTTGAAGGCCTTGTGTAGTTCCAGTGATGGTGGCCCTCTGTGAATACTGCTTTGCCATTGAAAGCTCTGTGGAGTATATGGCATCTGCTGACCAAATGGTGCCATTTGCTTACTTTTAATTCTATGAAATCAGCTTTTCAAGAGGCCAAATTCAAAATACAGAAGTTGCTAACAAATACTTTTCTCCTGAACTCCTTCTCCTGCATTGTACAATATCAAATGCAGTGAGTTGCAAGTAGTCATTGTGAATGAGAAATTGTTCCCTGCATCTTCCATCCACTTCCCTACCACTTCCCTACATCCAGCCCTCTCCCACCAATGCATCCTCTAATCTGGCAGTCTTTGTTCTTGCCATATAGCTTTTGCAATGTCCCCCACAAGGCTGCACAGTCCGTGTGTTGTCTAATGCCCTGGATCAGAGCAGGGTTGCATTTGAACACACTGAAAACAGCCAGTGGTGAGAGTTATCCCTACTGGGCCGTGCTCCCTGGCACAAGCTGTAGGAGCAGCAATCATCTTGGCAGCTTCAACGCCATTGACAGATACAGAAGACTCAGAGGGCATTACCTCATAATGACCCTACGTTCACCACCAAATGTGGTGACCATATTAACAAGCCAGGAAGCACTGAAGAAGCCCCAGAGAAGCC
>JAHREE010015910.1:198142-261394 GCA_033628505.1 Tringa tobata
TTTTCTAAAAGCTTCTGTGGGTAAGCAGTTCTCAAATCATTATAGACACTAACCCCGCACTAATATAACTAACTCATGGCTGAATAATCCTCTCACAGCTCAGTTCTGTGTGCTCGGTGTAATATCTAATGAAATTCACAAAATAATGCCACAAAGGTGTGAAAAACAGTCAAAAAGCCAGAGTGCAGAACAGAAACAGTAATGTTCTAGGTTGGCTGAAACATTCATAATTTCAAGAGAATATTTTGTATTCTGGGGGTTGAACGAATTTTTACCATGTCCACACTCTTAAAAGGTCAGTGCACATAAAAAAAAACAGGAAGACAGAAAGGCAGGTATTCTTTGGAAGTTACACTTCAGGTCTATGAATATCTTCTTTCACAGCAATGTGGTATAAAAGTGAGTGAGCATCTAATTCCCCTACTTTCCAAGCAAATCTAAATAATAATAATTTCTTATTAAAATTAGTTTCTGGTGAAAAATGTCCTCTGAATAAATGACAATACATCATTTACTGAGTTATGCTGTTTAAAAAACAAAAAACAAAACCAAAAACCCCTCCCTCCAAATCCATTCTGCAATACATACTGATTTCTTATTGAATGCTATCAACTTCATCCTCCCCACTGTCTTCATTTGCTAGCTCTCTAAGACAAAACTACTTGGAATTAGTTACCATATTTTCAGCTAAATTGATAGCTCTGATGTTTTGGACTATTTACTTTGAGACAAAAATTAGCTTGAAATGGTCTTTCTGATTACCTTAAAGCAGCATGGTGGAATTAAACAAATGAATCATCTTATCCTAATGAACACATCTAAAAAGGACCTGATAGATTGTGATCTAAAAATTTCTATTTTTCTCCAACAATTACAAGGGAAAAAACAAAAAAGAAAAAACCCCAACCCAATAACTTACTATCTCTCCCCCCCCCCCCCCCCAAAAAAAAAAAAAGCCAAACCAAAGAAGCCTGAAGAACCACAGGCTTTTGTGCTTTTAATATTAATATGGACTGCACCCTCAACTCAGTCTGACAAGACCATAAATGGGCATCACCCTTAAAGAGGCTTTCTATTCCTTGATAGACTTACTAACCTCTGATTTTTCACTTTTACCCACTTCCAAAAGTTTCCACCCTATAGCAAGAATGACTGAACACGATGTGTTACCCATGCTACCATAAACTGACACTGCCTGAAAAAAGTGTCCATTAGCACAAAAATGCCCTTGCACCCTGCTTTTGGAGCACAAGCTGGCACCTCTGTGTGGCATCGCACTGTGTTGGTTTAACTTGCCCACTCTCCTGGCACTCCTCTGTACACCACACTGTGTCGCAGAGGAGCTCTCTCTGGCCACAGGCCTTTTCTGCTCCTGTGAACAACAGTGAGGGATGTTAAAACGTACTGTCATCCCTCTGGTGGCTGTTGTGAAATTAACCAAATTTTGAACATAAAAAGCATAAAAACCACTATCAACACTAAAAGCGTAAAACTATCAACATATACACTATTAACATAAAAAACACTATCAAACATTCATTGCTTTTAATGACCGCAAAATAATAATGTAGTAAGTAACACATTTAAAGAGAAGAAAATGTAGTAAATGAAATCCTAACAGTCTGTATGCCTGAGTTAAAGCTACAGGTAGAATATTTCCATTACCTTGATTTTGACAAGGTACACAGTGCATTTTTCAAATTCTGATTATTAACAGCACCTTTTGATGCATCTAGCAAATTAAAATGCAGCAAATGTACATGGTGCATTAATTATGCCCATTAGTCTACAAATTTCATCTCTTACTATTAAGAAGAGGAGAAGACAGTGAGTTAAAGCTGTTGTGGCTGATGATGATGATTACGATTATTGACATTACTATGTGCCTTCACAGATATGCTTGAAATCCATCTTGAAGGCACTGGGCGTGTGATTCTTCAGAGTGAGAAAAAGTCATCATGGGCTATGTGTGTGATTTTGTTAGATATGTTGAATTTCAAACTGACTAGGGATATTCTGAGAGTTCATAATTTATATACAAATGCAACCACATGAAATGTAATCTTAGAGTACGCTTCTTCAAACATAGCTTTTCAAAGATGTGCAAAAATTCTCTCAAAGGCATGAAATTCTGCAGTTGAATTAGCTGACATTGCAAGTAAAGAGCTGTTTTGCTTCAAGGGAGTTTTCGGGGTGTTGCAATTGGGGAAGTCTACTGACGCAAGTTATTCGCAACTGCTCTTCAGCCCACAGATGTTCTGAAACAGGATCTGTGACTCACCAAACCATTCTGGAGCCAGGTTCCTCCTCCTGCAGTTAAATCTGCTCTTTCTAGATACGGATAAGAATCTCGTGGAATCTAGGAGCTGGGCAGCTAAGGCTTCCATGCTCCAACTACATTCAGGTATGCTCGGTCCTGCTGCACAGCACTTCTCATGTCAGCAAATTGTAAGCACACATGAGAAAAGGCTTAACAATGTATTTCCTATTTTAACATTAGATGAGAGTCATATCTCAAAGGGGCAAAGTTGTTTTGTGAAATGGGTTTACAGTGATGGATTAGGTTGATGTTTAGTAAATTTGTTTAGAAATGTGTTTATCCCTGTGAAAAGTTGATTAACTCATAGTGACTGTTAGCTTTACTTGACATTGCTAGCTCTGCCATTTTTCTGTTTATAGTGCTAGTCAGATAACTTATTTCCTCAAAAAATTAAAATTAAAAAATTTCCCTCATTACTAGTGGAGAAAGTAAATATTACCCAAAGGCACGGCTTGCCAATCATGGCTTCCTTTACGATAAATACTCATGTTAACTGGACATGAATCCTCCTTTAAAAGCAGTAAATTGGTGAACTGAACAGGATTCCAGAGCTGATAGGAATTGCAGACATCCTGCTAGGTTACAGATGTAGCAAAGCTCACTTTCAGTGCCTCTTATCTGGACAGTGCAGCTTTCAGAGGCATTTGTGCCTTCTGGACCCAGAGACATAAAGTTGCATAAATAACTCCAGCTTCACTGCTCCAAGGTAGACTAAGGAGATTAATGGACTTCTTAAAAAGGGAAACTGACTGACTGCTTTTTTTAGGGGAAAAGAAAATTGATTCCTTCCCCACAAATTAAAAGAAAGTAAAAGAACAAGAGAAACTCCATAACTATGTTAATTACATTAATTCAAGCACTTCTTAAAATATGACTGTTAACTCTGCTATTCAGTCACCTGAATATGCAATTTTTTTTCTCTCTTACCTACCTAAAGAGATCTTTTTTATGCTACAGAAAATTGGGTAGATCCTAAAAGCCTACTTTGAGATATACAAGCCAGGAACTTCACAGCAGACAAGCATTCTCCTGGCTTTATGTCCCAACAGAACCTGGGAGCACAGTAGTTTGTACAAAGTGGTAATAATCTCATTGACAAAAAGAAAGCAAGAGAAAAGCACAGTGAGTGTTTAGTCCAAGTGATCTGGCTCATCCCTCATCATGCAGCAGGGCAGAGTTCAAACCTTTATCCATATTGTTGTTTCTCAGTGAATTTGCATCAATTAGAACCTCCTGGGTTTAAGTGACCATGTGCTACTCTCAAAATACATTAATGCAGCAGATGTGCTCCAATCCTAGCTTTCCCAAATCTACCTGACATTAACAGACTAAATCTACTCATTACCCTGTTCCACAGTTTCCCACTTGGCAACCGTGTACTAACATCCCTCTGAGGTCTCTGCTCATAAAATGCACAGTGAAGGACTTCTGTAAATCACAACATGTGACTAGTGATTTGCACATAATCATATTGACTGATGAAAAGAAATTATGAGAAATAATACAGATTATTTCAGCCAAAAATGGTTCTTAGTTATATTTATAATTTGACCACTTCATGCACATACAAAATACAACAAAATCATAATGAAAAGAAGCAGACAATGCCTCCCAAATATACAAAGAAGCATTTTAAATAACATTGTCTGTGTACGAGCACATTTGTGCGTATCCTTCCAAAATACATTGTCACTCTTTCTCTTCTTCCATAGATGTCATAGCACTTTTTGAACAAGACTTTGTAGTTCTAAATTCTCACAGGCATTGCAACCATCAAAGTAGCAAAGTGTGAGATAGAAATTTAAATTTTAAAAAGTAAATTAAAATTTAATGCAGTTCTCCACATGTAACCACTAAAGGGATGGGGAGCTAAAAATACACACTCTTGTATTAAATCAGGAATCCTGATTTGCATATCACATGATTTCCACCTGAAATCTCAGAGAATGAGACACAAAACTATTTGTTCCACCGGACTGAGATGCTGTTATTCCTTTCTAATAGTCCATTAATGGTACATTTGGCTCTAGATACTAGCAAATGAATCAGGAAAAGTAAAATATAACTCCCATTACTGCTGAAAAGAAGAGGATTCCACAATTCATCAGAAAAGGATTTCAGTGGTGTTTTAAGAGTTTTTCATCAAGGATGCCAGTGAGGATTTTATATGGGATTAAGTATAAATCAGGGATGCTTGTTCTGTGTATGTTCTCTCTTCCACAGCCTTCAATGCTAGCACTTTCCATATAACTGTAAACAAAGAGAGGATCCTAACTGCAACTAAGTTCCATTAAACTGTCACAGAAAAGTGAATTTATCCAGTCTTCTGTATCAGAACAAAGTTTGCAACTGCATGAATTCATGCAAGGCTGTGCACAGTGTCTGGTCCCATCTTTCTGACAGGCAATCTAGCTAAATGAAGTGCAAACCTTCAGATATAGTTTTACTTAACACCACTGGATGACAGAAAGATTTATCTGCTGTTATACCAACACAAGGTGAAACCCTGTTTTCCTCATTCTCCGGTTGCTGACACTGTGCCCACAGCCTCCTTTCAAAGACTGGGACAGCCTCTGTTCCCAGAGAAGTACAGGAAAGCTCTCTGGTCCTGCCAGCACCCGTGAGATCTCTTACACGCAACCTGTTCAGAAAGCACTGGGTGAACAGTGATTGCTGTGTTTGTTAACACAGCAAACCTAGCAAATCTCTGTTATCCAGGCTGGTAATTCCCACTGAGTTAAATACTGTTTCCTGATTAGAAACCGAAGCTCAATATGAACCTTGTTGTGACTGGCGAATCCCTTGTATATTTTCTTGGTGGCATCAAAATCTGTATCAGCCTGGCTATTTCCCCTATTGGCATCATGTTCTCATTCAGGGAGTTAACCCATTTGTGTTTATAACTTCCCTGTATTTTTTTTTAAATTTCCAATTTTAAAAAAAAATCAAAATCATATTGTAATATCTGATTTCTCAAGCAGTGAAATGCTAGTTTTTCTGCATTTTCTGCATCTTGTTTCTTGTACTTACAGAAGTATATTTTTTCTTTTTTTTTTTCTTTCTTTTTTTCTTTTTTTTTTTCTTTTTTTTAAGACCTAGATTCTAAGTGACTTGGTTCTTTGACCTTTTCTGGTATTGCTCACAAGAGCAGCAAAACGGCCCTTTTGACCAGAGATCACATACCAGGAAAAGATTTACCTGGCTCAGACCCTGAAACTATAGAAACACAGCTGCATAACGCTGTTCTTGTTTTTAATCTACATCCTAACTTTTTATGACTGCATTTTACCCCATAAGCACTTTAACAACATAAAACATTACTTACTTTAAATGATGTCTTTCCAGCATAAATGACTTCCAACTTCCTTCTTAATCTGTGGATTTAGCACATGGAGACTAGAAGTGTGTGCTGAAAACAAACCAGCTGTGGATCTGGGTAATACCTCTTTGCTTTACACATTTCTTCAGAAAATAGATACCATCAGCTTTTACTTTGTTTTGCCACAAGAGGGCACTCCCTTAATTCGTGTCATTACTAAGGCAATGTCCATTACTAGAGACAAGATAGACTCGTTTTCTATCTAAACCATCGTTCCAAATTTTTATAAAGATAAGTTGAAGACTTTCATTCTGTTTGTGTTCTCAGCATGCATTTGACTTACATCGAGTTACTAGGGAATATTATTTAGCTGTGAGAGCACATTGCACTTCATAAATGACTGATAAGACAAAAAATGTTGGGAAGTAAATAGTATTTTCCCTTCATTATCTTTACAAATAGCAGTACACTGTATTAACACAACTCAGTGAGAAACTCAGACAGGTCACAATCAAAAGGAAAGATCTTAAGACGTGCCACTTTCAGAAGCATGAGAAATTTGTGAAACGAAGAAAAAACGTGTTATACTTGTCATCTGCTTGTGAATGCTTAGCCATTTGAATTTGCTTAAATATGTCATCATATGCAACAATATACAGCGCAAGCATGGTCCACACAGGAAACTGATTCAAGCACTCAAAGTCTGAAGATTGTCACGTCCTCCCTAATGCAAAACTCTGATTGTGTTGACCTACCTAGAATCAGAAAGTTAAGAAGATTTTGTTTAAAATGCTTCTGAACAGTCATCATGAGTGTACAGTATAACTTACCATAGCATTTTTGTTTTCAGTCCTCATATTTCATATATAAACCTGTGTCAATTACCAAAACCAAGACTGATTTCACCCTCTTACTTAAGTCCAAATAAAATCTTGCCCAGAAACAGTAGGTGGAAGTTTGTCCATCAAGAGTCAGCTATGTTCCTGGGCAACCGGTAATGCTCTGGCCGGATCCTTGCCTTCTTCTCCTGAGGGTTGGCATATTTCCACTTGGATGGAGACATTTTCAGCTTTTTTCTCTTCTTATCTGTACACCACACTTTTTCACAGTATTCCTCCACCCTCTGGAAGTTGCTATAACCTATTAGTTGAAGAAATTCCTTGTACCATGGCTTTGATGCCTGAGGTATACTGCTCTGCATTGGGCATGGCATTTTGTGAGGTATCTCCTCCTCATAGTCTTTATTGAACATTTCATCTACACGCTCTTCCTCAACTATTTCCAGGGTGATTTTCCTGACTGTGTGAACAATGCTGTGTTCCACTGTCTGACAAAAATAGGTCCCAGCATCCAGCCGATGCAGCTTTAGGAATAAGAGGCCAAGGTCCATTTTGATTATTCTATCATCTGTCTTCACCTGAAAAACAAATTGATGCAGTTATAGAGCACAGGCATTTACTATTACATTAAATCAGTGCAATTACTTCTGAAATGTACTTTCATGAACGTAATATTACATTTCAAGAGGACAATTAGGAATCCATGATCCTTTAATTCACAGCTTTTAAGTAAAGAAAATATTTACTTGAAGTAAAGAAGTTGAGCTGTAAAAGGAAAGCAATCTAGAGAATCTGGCAAGCATGGTAGAACAGATAGCGGAGCAGATAGCTTCCTGTTTTCCCAGCATGGATTAGTCACTTGTGGCTAAATCACAGGGGGAAATAAGGCTGAACATGCAAATAAACTAGTGGATAGAAAACAAACGGGCATTTGCCAGATGACCTCTAATATCTCTCCCTGTGAATGCTCTTGTACATTGACAAATGTTTTTGAGGCAGCACCCATAGACATTTTTATTTCTAACTGCAGGTCAATGAGATCTTAAAGTCACAGTTCTGAGCCTGGTGTTTGAGTTCCCCCTACAGCTCCCGAGAGCTAGGTTATTAACTACAATGTATTCGCTGATGCTAGCAAGCAGGGAGCACACAGCTGTCTAATCCAGCCAGCAGAAGTGTCCAGGAGAATGGCATTTCCATCTTTCTATTTAACACTAAGATGCCAAATATAAGGTGGAATAGAAGTAGTGGGCAATGAATGGATTGAAAAGAGCTTTGCAGTGAAGGACCTGGGTATATCGGTGGATGGAAAATTGGGCATGAGCTAGCACTGTGTGTTCACTGTCCAGAAAGCCAACCATATCCTGGGCTGCATCACAAGAAGCATGGCCAGCAGGTCGAGGGAGGTGATTCTGCCCCTCTACTCCACTATTGTGAGACCCCACCTGGAGTACTGTGTCCAGCTCTGGGGCCCCCAACGTAAGAAGGACAAGGACCTGTTGGAACAACTCTGGAGGAGGGGCACAAAAATAATCAGAAGGCTGGAACACCTCTCCTGTGTCTGGAGAAATGAAGGTTCGGGGGAGACCTTATAGCAGCCTTTCAATATGTAAAGGGGGACTATAAGAAAGATGGAGACACTTTTTACTAGGGCCTGTAGTGATAAGAGAAGGGATAATGATTTTAAACTGAAAGAGACTAGATTTAGATTGGACATAAGGAAGAAATGTTTTATGCTGAAGTTGATAAGACACTGGAACAGGTTTTCCAGAGAAGTTGTGGCTGTCCCATCACTGGAAGCATTCAACTGAGGTTGGATGGGGCTTTGAGTAACCTGGTCTGGTGAAAGATGTCCCTGCCCATGGCAGGGGGGTTAGACTAAATGATCTTTGAAAGCCCCTTCCAACCCAAACCATTCTGTGATTCTATCACAATATTATCTACTTATCTTTGCTTGAAATTGTCTTTTTCTGATGAGTAAATAATTGTTCATGGAAAAAATGGAATAACTCGCAGGTGGAACCATTAAAAAAATTCATCTTAGTAGTATAAAGGGCTACTGGAAAGTTAGAGTCTGTCTCATAATAGATGTAAAAGTGGCAGAGAATCCACCAACCCCTATTTTCAGGAGGTTCTGTCATGTAATAGGTGAGGCAGCAAGAATGAATAGATGTTAAACTAGACTAACATTGGGAGCAATATGTACACATTTCACCTCTGCAATAACACACCAAGAGAAGTGTTAGATTCTCTTTTAGTTTGAGATCTTCAATCAAGTTTCGCTATATTTCTAACATCTGCATTCAAGATACTGAATGCAAACACCAGATGAAATTCTCTCTCAATGAGAGCAATTGATGACAGGCCTTTCAATAAAGATGTAATATTCCTAAGCACAGGCTCTTTTCATCAAAAGGTTGGGCTATAAGAATATTTACCTCTTCCTTCTTTGCTTCATGCGCTCGCTGGACAAACCAGATTACTTTTGCTTGTAAAGTCCTAGGGGTGCACTCCAGAAGGGTGCTGTTGTACTCTATTCCATAAACAAGTCGCTCCTCAGTCTTCTCCAGGACTTCACCTGGAAGGAAGAGAAATGTTTTTAAAATGTGTCACTGCCAATACTTGTTACACTCCATATTCAAAGTATATTTGCTTTTCAGAGTGAAGTTTAATTCAGATCCAACCATATAGTGACTGAGAAGTAGTGTCTGGTGAAGGTCTGACCCACTGAGTGAAATTTCCGATCATCCCAGATTCTTACAGGATCTGGCCACAAGATAAAGGCACCAAATTGTGCCATGATTCAGCTAAGATTATATACAGAGAAACAGATTTCAGCCTTTCAGACTGCTAATGGCTTGTGCCTGGTTCTTATGAACAGTTTGTCAATTTATTTTCACTCAGTGAAACAGGAGGATTCAATACATGCTTACATGTAATAAATAATTACATATTTTTAGGAATTAAAATGGGAGCACACAGTCTTTTGCAGAATGACACTCTTAAAAACTATAAATACCCTAACCAAATTATATATATCCATGTTATATGCATATAAAATGAATGTATAGTATTGGCCCGAGGGTGCTAATAAAAGCAAGGTGAATGAAATTAGTCAAATCTCAATTCTGCTTTTCAATCCAACAAAACATCTGGAGGAAGACAAACTAGATGTTACACTGGAGGAGACCAATTGCCTCATTAATGAAATAATTTTACTCCACAGCAGTGAGAAGTATTCTTGAGACCAATCAGTTTTATACCTTAAAAATACAGGATTTTATATCATTGTGATTTCTCTGTTGCATTTCAAACTTACTGTGTAATTAATATTTCATATTTGAATATACTTTTCAAAATCTTCTATATCCTCCAATGATCTCCAATTTTAATGAAGCTTTCTCTGGTAAAATATCTGTCTAATATTTTTATATCTTCAATACCTTTCCTCTGACTATCTATCTAAAAGAACCTTTTATATTTGATTTTTTTTCTTTTATAAACGTATTGGGTGTTATCCTGCAAAATACTGAGGATGTCCAGACAACCACTTTCTGTCTGTTTTGCCTTTTCCAATACCAGTCTTTGAAATCGTCATTTTCCACAGTTTGGAAAACAGCATTAGACACAGTAATCTATCTTTTTTTAGGACAAAGCTTGATGATGATCATAAATACACATTTGTGTTCTGACATGTCATCTCTGTGCTATGAAGCTCTCTCAGTTCCGGCTGTGTGTCCTGACAGCATTTCATACACATTTCTGGATGCAGCCCTGTTGTTTCTTATCCCTGCCCCATCTTTCCACTTGCATTTCTACTGGAGGCCCTTGAGATACATTAGCCACATCCCTGGTCTGAATGACAGCACTGCAGGACTATATGAATGCTGTGGGATGAACCTCACCTGCTATCGAAACAAAGGCATTCTTAAATGTGGATAACATGGGCTCATCCCCATGACTCTCATGATCTATCATAAATTCCTTATTTTAGGAATAAACCAGTAAAAAAACTCAGGTGAGATCATGGTCTGGCTTATGCTCTTGGCAAAGTCTGTGCTCTCTGCTCCAGGCATTTGCTAGCAATTTGTAAACATGTGAGTAGATTACCAATGAACTGCTGGCCAAAGCACTGCTGTGCTGCATTTCCGTGTCGAACATCTTGTCGGCGGAAACGTCTGCAGGGGAAAAAAATGGAATTGTTTGAGATGAACACGTTTAGCTTACAGATTGTTGGGTTTATGCTAAAGTGGCATTCATTAAAAGCATAAGGACCTAAATCCAGATTCCTAAAAATTTAGCACTGTTGAGAGAAGTACTCATTTATGCATCAGAGTTTTCTCTCTAGTCAACCTATTGGAAATCACATATCTGAAAAAAAGAAACAGACTTGTCTGCTGAAGAGGCACAAATATATGTCCGGTTTGCAAATAACTACATTGATGTGACAGACATTAAAACAAGATCCTCTGGATCAACTGGGTAACACTCATTGCTAGAAAAAGTCAAAGGGACCTTTAGCCTTTCTTTGTGTTTTCTCTCTCTCTGGAAGCCGAGGACATTTCCCTTTCTTAGTTTAGAACAGTTTGCCATGTATGTGAATGGTAGTTCTTTTATCCTTTGTTCTCATATTATTTTTTTTCACTTGGGAATCTCAAAGCTCAGAGTAAATACTTTGTTTTATTACATCTGTGTAGCAGACAGTTGTTAAGTTCATTTTTTCTCAATAGAGAAACAGACACATCGATGACTAGCTCATGCCTAGAAATTGAGCTAGTGGCAGAGCTGTGGTCAGAACCTGGGGCTGTGACCTGGAAATAATGCAATTGGTTTTGAGCAAAAAATTGTTGTGAGTTTTAGGCTTTGGGGTTTTTATATACATTAACAGAAAAAGAACGAAACCCATAATTGTAAGGTGCATTCCCAGAATTTTATATAGCAATATTTTGCTCTGAGTATCCTGATAAATAAAACTCAGATTGCTTACTAGCAAAACAAAAAAAGCCTATTGGAATGCCATACCTTGCCAGATGTAGTATTTCCAACAACCTGAAATTTAGTTATACTAAGGATACCTTTCATATAATTTGCATGAAGACACATTCTACACAGTGTTACCACTGTTATACATAACAGATTAACAGAAATATGCAATGCGGCAAATCTTACACAGCAGGTGTGAGTGCAGTATAAATCATATGTGATAGAAACATACAAAGCCAAGCAGTTTTGTTGGTTTTTTGCATTTACTACTTAAATAATGCTTTTCTCCAGCACTACGTGAACATACAAGGCAGAATTTTATTTGAAACAAATCTAATTTATTGACTCTATATAGATTTATACTGGTTAAAGGTCTTGCCCATGGATGTTACTCATTGCGTTTCTAAACTGGAAGTAGATAGTGATTGTTTTCTAAATTCTGTCACCCATATGGAATTCTGATCCAGGTGTGCAAGTGGATCAATAGGACAGCTTTAACCTTTACTGATATTCAGAGTAGCAGAGCCAATATTTTGCCATTGTTTAAGGGGAATCTGCAAATTCAGTGGTGACTGCATCAGGCCTTTTAAGCAGAAGCACTAAAAATCCATGAACATTATTAAATGGAAGCTGAAATTCTGAGATAGCAACAGGGTTTCATCATGTCTAGGGAGTTCTCATTGTGATGTATAGATGCTGCAGCCCGCCTTACTGATAACTCTGCAAAGTGTCAGTGCTGAATAATGCTTCCACCAGCTTTGCACATCTGTATACACAAAGAAGAAACAATTATCTTGCACAAATATACATAAATAGTACAGACATTAGCCTTGAAAAAAACAAAGAAAAAAAATGCCACTGCTGTCAGGCCCAGCAGCCCTATCTAGCAGGAACAGGATAGTTAGCAGGCGTGTACTATTTACTCTGCACTTCCTGAAGATCATTGTGGAACTAAAAAAATCCAAGTCCTGTAAAACAAGATATTCTCCAGTTGTTAGAAGCATTCAAGAAAAAGAAATGTTTGTTTGATGGAATTTTGCTGTTGTGAGTGTAAACACTGGGGAAGATACATTTACTTTCACTTGCTACTGTTTTTTCGAAGAAAAGAAAAAAAATGGGGAGAGGTGCTGAAAGAGAGGGAGATGCTGGGGGATACACTTATTTCGCAAACACTGACATAAGCCTGGTATTTGTTATTTGTTCTTAGTAATCATTTCATTCAGAATTCCATGAATAATAGAGTACCAGACAATTCCTGAGACAAACTAGGATAAGGAACAATTTTCAGTGACTAGCAAATGTACTGAATATATGGAAGCGTCTTTTGCAATCTATAACTTCATAAATTTAGATTTCAGTCTAACTCTGTGCTTCCAGGAACTTAATAAAAATGATATGCAAGAAAGCAACAGCTGTCGTCATCATCATCATCACCATCATCCACACATTTCTTTATTATTTCCCAGGGAGAGATGAGGCAAAGCTGAAAAGTCTCAGGGAGAAAAGGCACCGTTGTCGTTTGCAGAAAGAAATCAGTCGATTGAGTTTGGGTTTGCCCAAACACGTTACAGCAGGTTGACATTTGGGTTGGCACAGGGACTGAGCTGCAAGAAGGACCCGCTCCGCCCCCCGCCGTCTGTGGCGCCCCCTGGCGAGAGACTGCGGTCACTGCAGCCCCACTGCCCCACTCCAGCCTGGGCACCCCGTCGCAGGCAGGCAACAAGGAAGGCCGGGAGGTTTCAGGGAAAAACAACATAGATTTGGGAAAAAAAACCCCATCTGTTCGGAGCTCCCTTGCTAACCATGAGAGACAAGCATGTGTTTGTGTGTCTGCTGGTGGAGTGGATTGTGGAGAAAGAGGCCAGAGAGAAAGAGTAGGCAGGAATGCAACTGTCAGCTTCTTAAAATTGGCTGAGGAATCACAGGTTAACAGATCTACCCAAGCTGAAAGACATTTGTGAATTACTTCAGCCCTTTTTCAGCCTGGACGGTGAGCTGGCACAGCAAAGTATCTCACTTGTAGAATATAGTGCTTGTTTAGATAAAAATTGAACCTGCCTAAGTCAGATTGCAGAGGTAATAGTGAACTAAAGCATTTTTTTAAGTCCTGGACCTTTCTGCTTCCTCAAGCACACTTCATAGAAGTTGAATGCAATATAATTTCCTTCTGGCATCTTAAGTATTTGCAGTATGCAGGAGCTGTACACCTGTAACTACCACAACATCATAGCGTGCCGTTCTGCCAGCATGAAAATACGGGATTTTGAGCTCAGTTTTCATCTGACCTTAATTAAATCCTAAATCTATTTATTATCCAGGCTATGCATTTACAAGGAATTGTAATATAGGCTTTCACAATTCAACAAATTAGTACCAGCTGTCAAGCAGAGGGTGTTTTGTATTTATGCTGCAGTTCTCTCGGTACCCTGTACATACCTTAACTTGCAGTTTTTCTATTTCATGTTTCTCTAAACACTTGTCATACCTTGGAGGCATTAGGATCTAAAGCAGAGAGCTTTTTAATCAGTGGGGAGGACCCATTGTACATTCCTGCTTCCTTCAACTCTTCACCATCAGGACTGGAATTAAAAAGAGAGCTCTTAGCAGTGCTCTTACTGCACTAGCAGGGCTGCTCTTACCAGTCAAAAGCCCACCTAAAGATACTGTATGAGAGACACGTTAGAACACATGGAGGTGGTATTAAAGCCAACTCAAGTGTGCTGTATTGTAAGGCACAGCTCTATAACCCCTGATGAAGAGAGGGCTGCCAGGAACAGGCAGAACAAGTGTTCTCCAATGCCCCTTGTGCTCCCATTGCTTGTACTACCCAACACAGCTTTAAGCAGAAATCTGGAGCCCTGAGACATAGCCAAACCAAGATGTATATGCTCTGGGGCATAGCATGAATGGTATCTGGAGCCCAGGGCTTGGGGTTGCTTACTATCAGAAAACTCCATATTGTCTACTGAGATTTGCCTTTTCCAGCAGTGATCTCCATCTGGTACCCAGCAGGAGGGAACTTAAAACAACTTCCATTACATGTCCTGAGTAGCTTTCCCTGCCTCTGCGTGTGCCACACAGCTAATGTAAGCTCACCACTTTAAAATGCTCTGAGAGCCAGCTTTGAGCTAAAGTGAACAAAGCAAATGCCATCCGTCCTTCTCAACATTATTAGCTATTCCTGGCTGTTCCCCATATTCTTACATGTAAAACAAGTTTTGCAGACTTCAAGAACGTTCAATTGAGTGCAAATCCCTTCTCCACTGCTGCAGCCCTTATCTTAAGAGAAGGAGGATGATAACAACAGTATTTTCTTCTTTTAGAGACTGACCTGCTGAATGTTGAGGAGGTAAAGCATAGGAAGGTGCCTGGGGTGCTGCCCATATCACTCAACCCTGGATAAATGTGTGTATCAGGGGACTTAAGGGCTGCTGCTCTGGAAATTGTCTTAGGTGAGAAATATGTTAAAAATGTACAAGAGAGTTCAGGACCGAGTGAGTTTCTCTTATCTTTCCTTAGACAATAAGTAGCCTGCAGAACAACGTAAATGCTGATACAGTCCTAGCAGGTTGGTAGGAAATTTTTAAAAAGCCCCAAATGACCCCTTTCCCAAATGACTTTTACATCATTAGTTGAGTTACCCAAATGCTTTATAATTGTGATAATCCAATTTCTACTTCCTACTGCAGGAAATTAATCTCCCTGCCCCACTATATAGCTGCTCATCTTTCTTAATCTGAGGCCCAAAAATTTTAGCCAGAATCTTCTCACATTGACCAGACAGCCACAGCCCACTTCTTCTCTTAGGTCTGCAAGAGCAGAAGTCTATATGATCCTGCTTGTAAAAGTGGTGTAGATTTCCTACTTAGATTAACCTATGTCTTAGTGTAATAAATCCAGGAGATTCTTAATTACACTGAGTCATTGGTTGTATTTCTCATTTTTACTTCTTTATGTGTCTTACCCAAAAAGTCATGTTACCCAATGTAACATGACTGTGTTTATTATCTTTCAGACAAATCCACAGAAATGTCTGTTGTGCCTGGCTACAGTCAGCAGTGCATTTGGTTTGAGTGCATCCGGGTTCATGGAAAGATAAGGTGTGCAGGACAAAAAAATAAATAAATAGAAATCCACAGTTTCCTGTTTCTTTCCTTAAGAAATAATAATCAATTTGGGATATTATGACTTCATTTTGACTGAATCATCTCCACTGTTTTTCAAAACTGCCTCCAGAAGTTACTCAATTTATTCGAATCTTTGCAGTCCATGTATGTCTAATATGTATAAATATATCTTTGCAGAAACAGTAACTGTAAAAAAAAAAAGCCAGAAATGATTTGAATTATACATTGCCAAAGTTTTGCGGCTAAGGCTAGAAATCACTCTCTCTAGTGGCAAAGCTGACAAAGTCTTGCGAAAAAGTCTGGATTAAAAGTCTGGATATGCACGTTCTAGATGCTTGATCAAGTATATGTGTAGCTGAATTGGAGAATTTGCATTTGAGAGTGAAGGGAAAATGACAGGTATATGGGAAATTACTGCACAAAAGAGTGAAGGCCAAGAGCCATGAATAAGGGAATGGTGACGGAGAGGAGAATTCTACCCAAGGGAAGTATTAAAGCACCTGAATTACATTTATGCTTTGAACTGGCCTCTAGAGTAACTTTTCTTGATAAATTCACTGAAGAAAGCCTAAGCTTAACCTTAGCTTTTGCAGATAGTCTATTTTCTTTTTGGTTAGTGAATGTATTTAACTATTAACAAAGATTCTTCTTTGCTTTTTTGGAAATTCTGTTGTATATTTTATTGCAGTGGGATATATTTGCTGTATAATTCTACCAAAATAGGTCTCTGAAATTGTAACGAATCCTCTGTGCACCAGGAGATGCATAAGGAAATTGAGGTTTGTTTAAAACTTACTGCAAATAATTACTAAGTGAATTTGCTTCATTCATAAAAAATATTCCTGGTACTGCACTGGTTTATGCCAGCCTGTTAATTTGGCTACTACGCAATCCCCTAAGGTTGTGCTAATAAATTAGCAGCTAACATATCTTCTCAGTGCTCAGTTATTTTTATGAGGGGGAGATACGAAATACTTTGTGTTGTGGTAGGAACTCTTTACACAGGTCTTTTGTGAAAAGGATATCACGGAAAGCAGCAGTTCTCACCTCTTTGCCTGCATTCCTGTGGGATAATATCGGGAGCAGGAGATCCCATCCCAAGCGCAGTACGGATCCCGAGCGAGGCAGCAATCAGCACAGGCTGTGCCGTACATGTCACACTGGTGGAACTTCACTTGAGCTATGACCGACTCAGATCCAACGTAGAGCTGTTGCTGGAAAAAATACAGCACATATGATTAAATTCCTAGAACTTCTGTTACCGATGGGGTTATTGAAAAACATTAGCTTTATCGTTGCTTGCCAGTTGTGCATCCAGCCTGTGCCCTGAGGGAGGCAGAATTACTCTATAGCAAAATATCTTATTACAGACTAACTCTCCTGCATGAGGACAGAGGAGCAGAAAGGTGGTAAAATGAACAAGTTTGTTTTGGCATTTCCTCAATTTTGAAGTTTCAGCTTTGTAAGCTTTGTGTTTGAATAGGCAGGGATTTAATTTCTTTTTCTTCCTCAAGATAATTTCAATGCCTCCCTTTTTATACTTCTGCAAAACAAACCCGAAAAACTTGACATGAAAGACTTTAAACAAAGAAGTTTAAATTTGCAAAAGTTTTAAGCAATCACAACCTTAAAATGGGAGTTATCAAGTAAATTTAACTCTTGGTGTGGATACTTACAATATGGTCACATATACACATGCACTATGTGTACATGCACAGGTACTATGATTTGTGTAATCCCTCAGTGCACAAGAGAGATTTCTTTTTTCCTGGTGCTGTGCAGTATTTCCTTGCAAATTAACTGGTCACAATGTGCTTCTTTCATATTTATTTGTAGGATTTGTTTTGTTTTTTTTCAGCATTAGTGCTAAGAGTGTTTGAATCTTCTGAGTTCACAGAAATATCCTTTTCAAATCAAGTGAAAGACAATCAGTCTGATTCATGAGTTGCTGGTATAATAAATTCAGAAGATAATAGCTTGAATTTACAGGGATTTGATAAGAAATCTCATTGCAGGTGAATGTGAATGGAGTGAACAAAGAAATATGCAGTGTGCACTGCAATAGGAACCGCTTATGCATGACTCACTACTATGGTTTTACCAGTCAGAAAAAGGATTCCTAATGAATATTTAAACTGTGCTTATCCTAGTGGCCAAACTTAGTCCATAACTCCCACTTTTAGACCAAACTTTCAAAATCTGGTATTTTAAAATTCTTAAAGCTGGAAAATACCGGCAGCTCCTTTAGTCTGGCTTGCCTATCACAAAACACAAAATTTAATCCAGATTGTTCATTTTTGTTCCTAATTACACCTCCTGTTTAGGTCACAAAAAAGTTACTCTTAGAAGTGCAAAGAGAAAAGACTAGGAGAGACTGGTAACAGCAAAGCTTGAAGACTTTTTCAGCTGAGATAAAGCAGATGATAGCAGGAGCTCAATCTGCCAACTGGAATGAAGAAGAAACCTAGGATCCTTGTTTGAGAGGAATTCTTTCTTGTCTGTAAAGGCTGCCCAGAAGACATGAACAACAGTTTCAACGAGACATACAAGATGAGATTTTTCTCTTTCATCTTTTAGCAGGGCTAAAGACTACTCTAAGTCTTGGTTCATCACAGGAGGGCAAAAAGCATCTGATATCTAGCCAACCGAACATCAAAGAAGAACATTCCTTCCCAGCCTTTGCAGATAACTAGCTCAGCCCTGAAACAGGTTATTTTATTGTACCACTGACTTAGTGAAGACTGGTTAGTGTTATAAGGATATTGAGACAAACCTAGCAAGGAGATCTCCACAGGCTCACAAAATCTAAGGTCAAAAGATACCAATCAAAATGCTAGAGTAGAGAAGGTACATAACTTTCACATAAGCTCAATTAAGTTACAGAGCTCATTTTAGAGACAAAATTACTTGGTGCCAACCCAGTCCCTTACATGTATTCCAACATTTAATTGTCCTTAGTACCAGAAAACTGCATCCTATTTCAAGATTAAGTTTATCTAAGTTCAAAAAGCTGAACTTGGTTATTTAATCTTGATATTGCTTTGCCATCATCATTCAAGAATCCATATACACATACATTAAGTAGTCACTTTGTTGGGTAAAATTTTATATCTGGCTATCCTATTTTCTCTAAATCTTTTCTTTGATATCTTGAAAAAGTTAAACTACTTTCACTTCTCACAAGAAAGTTTGTTCTCCAACCTCTGGATTGCTCTGGCAGCTTTTTTACAATACTCTCTAGATTTTCCAGATATTTCTTGAATTATTAGAGTTAGCAGCCCTCTTGGGAGCTGGATGTATAGGAGGAAGACTACTTCACTTTTTATACAGTATCTCCTTTTTACTTCTCCAACACAACCCTTTTACCATGACATTTCACTGAGAGCTAAAGTTAAGGCAAATGCCTGAAATGACACCAAGGTCTTTCTCCAAATAATCACTTAAGTGCAGTATTAGACAAGCCAGAGCTGCTTTCACACTCCATGAGAAAAAAAAAAAAAAAAGATTGATCCAGGAAATAATTCAGAATACTTACACCTAAGATACTCCTCTGAATGACCATCAGAGGAGTCTGTCTCTCTACATTACCTGCAGAAAGAATGCAACTTGAATGACACCAAGATGAAAATGATCTTTTGGGGCACACTCACATCTCATATTAGTGCACTTTTCAGTCTTTGTTACTTGTGTTTCACTATGTTTACTTGCACTCGTATTGCGTTGGATGTCTAAGATCTATTAAGATATAACTGTCCTGGGACGTTTATAAAGGCTCCATCCTGAGACAATGGAGTGATATGGTATGGATATCTATGATATGATACAGATGAGGATCTACCTGCAATAGCAATAAATTGGGTGTTTATATTAGCAGAAACAAGCAGAAACTCTGAAGTGAGTCAGACCCAAACAGCCCTGCCTTTCATGGGCAACTGAATACATAGGAGAGCCAACAAGGTGTTCTACACTGGTATCCCCATGGGGCTGCCGTCTGTCTGCATTTATCAGCAGGGAACTTTTCTGTGAGTTACCACATCCACCAAGATAATCCCTACTCTGATTACTATGGCAGTAACTCATGAAACAGATTGGGTTTTACTTGCTTTGATAAGAATGATAGTGGGAACTAAGGAGAGTTAACATTAGAACTGAAAAACATAAACATTTCATAAAGGAACTGAGCATGTAACCGTAAGTTTATATTACACAAGGATTACATGTATAAAACCAGATCACATTATAGATGATGTACGTCCATCCATCTATCAATATATATATCTATCTCTATACAGTTTATAGCTTAATTACATTTGAGACACTATCTTCACATTTCAAACTTGTCAAATACTTACCCTTTTTGAAGAGATTTCCAGAGAAATAATAGGAACAGGCACCTAGGAAATATGAAATATTTCATTGCTTAGGAAAAAGAATACATTTTTGCTATGACAATAAATTAGGTAAAATAGTGATGGTATTTACTTATTATATTCATTTTCATTAGAAACTTTGACTTCCTTAAGTTCTTATGTTACAGAAAGATGTGAAGAATTTGTGAGTTTCAGAACTATTGCTTTAAAAGAGTTTATTTAAAACCAGCCAGCCAACACTTAGTTCAGGATTATCAGAACCACAGGAACACTAAAATTTCCCTGTCAAACACGACATTAGCTCTTGCCACCACTGAATCCCTTTTGTCCTACTTGAGAGTGATAAGTGGAGTGTTCTTTATAACAAAACATTCATTAAAGATAAGATAAACATAGCAGGAATTCCTTCTCTTACCATTTTCCTCTCTGCCCTCTGCTTAGATTTCCTGGAGCAATGGCAAGACATACCCCCTAATAGGTCTATTGAAAACCAACTTTGTCAAGAGGTGCAATTTCTGTGATTTTCCCCCCAGGCAATAAGTCAATATGAAATGCAGGTACCAGATTTAAATATCTACTTTTGGATGTCAGATTTTCCCTGTGGTTGCAAGTAGGTTACCCTCCTACTCAATGTGGCTGACATGGCATGATGGGAATACTCAGTAAGAGAATTTCATTATATTAGCTTTGCCACATGTCAAATACTGAGTTTTAGTCATGGGTTATTCTTAAACAGAATGGAATTTTGCCTCACTAGGATTCAGGTTTTCCCACTGTAAAGACAGATTAATTGATTCATTCTTTCTGAGTATTGGACTTTTTCTATCTGGACCTCATTTAAGCTTCCAAGATTGTAGTGGGCACATTTTTGTGCATGCATTTATAATTTTTGAAATACTTAATTGGTTATGAGGAGAAAATTAAATAAAATGCAGCAAGTTCTTAATTGTTACACTAAAACCTCCAAGCATGTAAACAGAAAGACAGTAGTCCTGGTTTGCTGCCGTATGTTTCAGTACTTGGGCTACAATCATCTCAGAAAAACTTTAATCGAAAATGAAGATTTCCTGTCATAAAATAACCAGATCATTAGAAAATTTCTTTCACACAGCTATTCTATATTTGACTGTCTTCAGATAGCTTTTTTTCTACATTTTTATTCTACCAAAAATTTCAGACAGTTATACATATGCTTCATATACAGCACAGTTCACCTTGAATACTTGCAACTCTTCAAGAATCACTTCTTCCATTGATTCTGTCTCTTGATTGTAAATTGTAATGACTTTCAGCACAATTCCGTTATCTGGAAATAAATTTAAACACAGAAAACCAAAACAAAACTAGAGGTTATAATTGGTGGAAACTTTTATATGGCCTTCAAATACATTAAATGACTTCTTCAAACTGATACTGGATAGAAATCTATAAATCTGTACAGGTAGTTGAATATTGCTTTTATTGGTGAGGGGGCCTTACTCTTAGAAAATAAACACATATGACAATTTGTCCCTGCCAAATAAGAGTCAATTGAGACACCCCTGAGCTATATGATTAATTGACTTGCATTTTTAAAACTCTGGGTCATAACCCCTTTGGTGATCTGCAAAAGGATCAAAGAGGGTGACCAAATTTCAGAAAAAGAAATGAGAGTGGGCAGGAGCTGACTCCATCAAGGCAAGAGAGTGTAAAGTGGTTTAAATGATAGGATCTGAATGTTTACACTATTTAGGAAATTACTAACTATCCTTAATTGCTGGCAGCAGCTCCCTTCCTCCAGGCAAGAGTACAAACACCTTAAAGGGTTCATTGTCCAAGGTTCTCATCCCCTTTCAGGGAAACACTGAGCTTCTGTTTAGCTGAAGGTGTTAATCCAAGGAAGATGAACCAAAAAAAAAGGCTGCACATTCAAAAAGTCTAATGGACATTGGAGTTTAGATCTTTCATCCTCTCTGTCAGTACAGCTCTTGCAGGAAATTAAAACACATGAATAGCATCTGGTCTTCCACCACTTTAGCTTTGTCTTGCTGACTCTTGTTAGAATAGTCTTGTTTTCCTTAATCTGAAAATCTGTCATCAACAATGACAAATATCACTTCCTTTCTTCTGTTGCTTTCAGTCACCTTTGATTTACAGGGGAAATATTAAGCAGACAAGCACTGGGAAAAATGTTCAGCAAAAAGATCAAAGGGGCAAACATAAAGAGGAACCACTAAACTGGGGTCATACAACACTTCTCAAAGAGAATCTGTAATCAAAGGCATCCATTTTGTGATGGAACTGTAAAAGGAATTGCATTCTGAGCTCTGATTTTCATAAGTAAGTCCCCCTTCAAATCCTGCTGACAGACACGTGAAAGTTAGCTCTGATGTTGAGACTTTGCCTTTGATGAACCTTTCTAACCTGTACTGTTACTCCAAGAAAACTTCTGTTTGGCTGTAAGACCCTATTTTCTTATGTTACACAGCAGGTGTTGGACTCAGATAAAAAAAGATTAACCCTTCCTAACATTATATTGCTAAGAGAATCAGTGAGTTTTTTGATGGGAACTTTGCCAGAACAGAGATTGCAAGGTTCATTTTAGACTTTCTAAAGCCCAAATTCCTATGCTGGAATTTCTTGACACCTGAGATTAGACGTCTGGAGAAGACTAAGCAGCTGTTGGGTGCCAGTCCAGCACAGCTCTAAAGCACACATTCAGGTCCCTTTGGATTCCGCTTTGCTGAATGGAGGACTCATGTACAAGAGTATTTGATACAATGCCCTGATCACAAATGCAAATGGAAAATATCAAAATTCTAGTCAGTGTTATAAAATCTGTTGTAGAGAAATAAGTGACACGTGGCACAAAGTTTTATAGACCATACAAAATACAATACTGAGACCATACTGAGGTAATTTAAAAGCTTAGAAAACAGCATTAATATAAATAAACCTTTGCTATTCTACAAGCATGTTTCTTTTGAATGTTCTCAATACTGAGATGTGCTTATCAGAGGAATTTCATTAGTAAAAAATAATTCATTGCAACTGCTTTCCTAGACAAATGGTGAAAATGATTTGTGATACCACTCCTGTTGTTAAATTGATAAAATGTGAATGCATGAATCCTTGGATTTTTTCCAAGCAGATTAGATGTGACTAAAATCTTGGCTTGTTCCAAACTTTCCTCTTGTTTTCTTATGTTTTCTTGTTTTTCAAATACCATTAGAATGTGTATTTTTTCTCTGGCTGCTTAGAGTTAGGTCAGGTCTATGATATATTTTAGCTTGTTCATATTTTTTGGTACAGGTTTAAAAAAATTCCTTTCTCAACAAGCTCTATGTACCTTGTAAAGACACCACAAAAGAAAGACAAGAAAACTTGGCAGAAAATGTCTAACAGTTTCTTTTTAAGAAACATGGGTATTCCTTCCTTCCTTCCTTCCTTCCTTCCTTCCTTCCTTCCTTCCTTCCTTCCTTCCTTCCTTCCGCTGTGTTACAACTCAAGTCTGGAAGCTGACGGTTTCTTTTTAACAGTATCAGCTAGACTTGTGGTCTCCAGAATTAGGGAAAACATACTTCTTAATAAAGTCAGTAACTTTAGCTGATATTTCTGAAAATCACCTCTGTTTCTCTCAGAGTCTAGGTCTCAGCTCAAAACTATGCTTATATACATGATTGTGTTCTGAAGCTTTAAAAATAAAGCCAGTCATGTAGGAATTTAATTTAAGGTTCTTGTTTGGAAAAAACAAACAAACAAACCAAAAAACTGAATCCTATACTTAAGCTTCTCATCCTAGTCTTTTCCTAACATTATTTTTCTATATAATGTTATCAGCACAGTGAAACACATCTCTAGAATGACTAAATTCTTCTTTAAGTTGAAGACTGGCAACTTAAGTTGAAGTCATGCAAAGAATGATTGTTAATGAGGAATGTGATATTGATTTATTATTTTTGGACTATACACAATTTCATTCATCCTGAAGGAAAAAAAGACCAATTAATTTTTCTTAATTTACCTGTCCCAATGAACAAGACATCATATTGCCCATCTTCGGCTTCCACTCTGTCCACTGCTATTTGTTTAAGATTGTACTTTCCATCTGTTTTAACTAGTATTGGCCTCTTATGAACAGGCTTGATGGGCTGATACATCAGTGGATGACTCCTGGCAAAATGGACAGCTTCATCAGGATAGTCTTTGGTAGTGGTGTACAGACCGCCATTCACCTTGCTGGCACACTGCAAAACCAGAAAACATAGATTACCCTGAAGGTTTGCCAAATACATCACCAGAGACAAGTCTTGCTTTCAGGGGTAATGGCAAGTCTACAGAAAACCTGGCATAAAAACAGGCATGGAAGACCACAGTAGGAACTGAGACGCTCTCCGTTGTGCACACGTGGATTATTAATCATGAGAAGCCAAGAAAGGGAACGCAGAACAGAGCCTTGGCGCTGTCATGTTTAGAAAGAGGGAGGGCTCCTTCCTCTCTGGCATACTAAAAGCAGAATAATAGTGACACTTAGATTTTTACAAAAAGCATAGTGCTTATGTCTTCCCCAAATTCGTATTGAAGATATGATCAGAATGGCCATTGACAGAGTTAGGAAAAAGGGGTTTCCTATCCCAGTAGAGGGAGAGACATGTAAAGTCAGTAGTATACTAATGCTTGAAACCAATCTGTAGTCTAATTACTTCTGATTGCAAAATGTGTTACCATAAGCAACTAAGCACACTTAAAATCATAGAATCATAGAATGATTAGACTTGGAAGTGACCTTAAAGATCACCTAGTTCCAACCCCCCTGCCATAGGCAGGGACAACTTCCACTATACCAGGTTACTCAAAGCCTCATCCAAAAATGATGGCAGCAATAATTCTTGATCTCAGGCATTCTAAAAGTATTACCTTTGATTCTAATTCGTAACTCACAATGACAGTATTATATATCACAGTTTAGATTGAAATACCAATGTTTGCATTGATCAATCTACTGTAGATTGTAGCAAATACACTTTATGTTAATGATTGATTAGAAGAGGTTTACTTCTTTGGTCAAATGTGCAATTAGGGATAATTTAATTCGTTAAACCGAGAAGTTAATTTTAGGATGCTTTGCAAAGGATATAGTGTTCCCTAACTGAACATAGATTCTACATTTCCAATTTGCTTCATGATGTCTAACTGAAACCATTTATTATCAAGTTGGAAATATCTCAGTAACTGTTTACTTTCTCCACATATTCATAAGACAGTGTGGTTTTAAGAAGCATTTCAAGCAAAGCCACAGTAGCAGCCTTTCCCCATTTAAATTGGATTTTTCAATCAATAAAATGAAATAAAATATTCTTTATGTTTACTGGAAACAGCAATTTTAAACTTGTGGTCAACTGTAATTTACAATAACAAACCCTTGCACTTGTCAACAGGGGCAACGTTTGTTTCCACTTTTTGGGCTTAGCTACAAGAAAGTATTTGTTCAGTGTTGACTTTAAAGTAATTGTCTAATCAACCCAGTGATGGGATTTCAGTGGCTGTTTGCAATAAAGAGACAGAGCTGGAGTATGAAGACAGGCTGAGCCTCTGTTTTCCATGCACAGCACAGTTTATGAAGAGAATAGGCATTGCCAGGTTCCCTTTGCAAAATTCTAGCCCTGGAGAGATTTAATAAAAATAATCCTTCACAGGCTTTTCATTTTTAATTAAGTAAAATCAAGTAGTCTAGAAAGGAAACAGTAGATGCAGCTGTCTCTGAAGTTTATCAACACTACTTTTGAGGTAACTGATGTCATTCCCAGAAGCATCACAGTCTGAATGAACTAAATAAACCACAAAACAGGAGAAGAGATTATGGCAGGAGCAGATATTATGGCAGAAGCAGAGCTTCAAGCAAACTTCAGAGAACAAAGTATTACAGAGTCTGTCAGAACTGGTGGTTTTCTTTTTATTTAGCTTTAAACTGTACTCTCATTCCTTATAGACTCCATATTTACCCATTCAATAGCTAAGATCAAAGAGTGCTGACTCTCAGAGATGCTTAATAGTAGGTTATTTTTGGCCTCTTGTCACTGTCACTCTTGTAATGGGAAAAGTAGTGGGATTCAGTTTACCGATATGCTGACCTCTTCTTTGGAGAGTGAAACCTAACACTGTGGGCTACAGCCCAAAACATGCTCTCTTCATGCTACTGGAAAAGCATTGAAAAGATCTCTAAACTTGCCCTAAATAAGCAGCCAAAAATGAATCAATTGATCCCCTGTTAGGTGGCACAGCCAGCCACTTCAGCCTCTGACGCACTCTGCAACATATAGATTTAATCACAATAAACATGATTAAATGGATCTGCATACAGGAAAGACCTGGTTCCTCAGCTAACTTGTTCCATGACATTGGGAAACAATACTTGCTCTCTTCTTTTACATCTGTTTTGACTCCTATGCCTTGCCTGTTGGGGAGGCTACGGTCCAGGCTGCCCCAAATGTGGCCATTCATAGCCAAGGGAGGGAAGCATCCAAAGTGAGTGGAACTTAGGGCAACCTTTCTGTAAATCACTGTCAACTGTGCTGAAGTGTTGGCTCAGTGTTCTCTCCTTCTTGCCAAAAAAAACCCCAAAACATTTAATCTTCAGTGCTGGGTAATATTAATGTAATGATTGTAGTCATTAATACTGAATTCCTGCCTGTGTTTAACACCAGTCCAAATAACATATGTGAGGTGTTCTACTGCCTGAAAAAAAAGGAAAAAAAAGAAAAAAAAAAAGAAAAAAAAAAGAATAACACTTACAGAATTTGGACCATATCATCTTTGCAAAATACGCAGCCATTCCACAATCTATGCATGGTACTATCTCATTATTTGGTAAAACAACTGTAAATTTGCTATACAAAATGTCAAATAGGAAACTAACAATTCATTTGAGTTTGGCCGTTCTGCTCAAAATTTGGTAATTTACTCATCTGTTTTCCTGTACTGACTCAACATCAATGACTTTGATCCACATCAAACAAACTAAAAGCCATTTGGTACTGATGTCAGCACTGCTGGAGCGGTAGCTTATTGGCTAAGATGGTCAAATTATATTCATAATGCTTAAATCCCAGATAATCTCTTTTTTGGAGCATCCACTTCAGCATTTTGACTTATATGTCTAACCCCAAGAGAAGTAAAGGAAAACATGAATTTAAAATGAGAGAGGACATGCATTTGAAATCATACTGCAGGGAGAAAGGATGTACTGGCATGGACTTCATAAGCTAATATGCCTTTTCATCTCCCATTTCTGTGACTCAGTGATAAATGAATCATATGCAATGTTTCTTTCTGCAAATAAGTGCTTTTAATATAAAAGAGGACATTGATTCAGTTAGCAAAGGGAAAACAACACTTAAGGTAATGCTCCAGCAACTTCCACCGTTAAGAGAGCGAGCCCCTATCCTGTGAGAAGAGGTGAAGTGTGAGAGCTGAGGGGTGGAGGGGGTTAGCCAAACTGCTGATGGAAATCCACCAAAAATCCACACAATGTGGACATGATAAGGGGTAGACCTTCAGTGAGTATAAATAAAAGCAGCTTTGCAAGAGATGGTAATTGCCATGGGTGGGTAAGTAGCTGCATTCCCCCAAATTCAGGGAGCAGAAGAAGCCCTGGATGTGGTGCTTCTCTGGGTTAGCCCAGCATTGCCTGCTGTGGGACAACTAGTGACTTGCAACAGGAAGGGGAAAGTGAGGGAGAACCTGCTTGCGTCCCATCTGTGAGATGCTGCTGGGCCCCTGCAATGCAAAGGGCAACCTTAGCTGCATTGACAGGCACAGAGGGGGGACTGTTCTCCTCACCCCCTGAGCTGGGACGGGAAAGTCCTGAACTAAGATACTACAGGGACAGAAACTTCAGAAACACCTAAAAAGAGACTGAACCAGGAAAAGAGTTTGAGATGGAAATTACTTGTGATGCCTTTCAGAAATCAACATAGAAATTAAGAATTCATTGTGGAAATCAATTACCTGTCTCTAAGTAATGTGTTTGTGATTTCCTCTGGAATTTCTGTTTACCAATTTAAAAATCTAAGCGCCAGCCACAAACACCACTCTGCATGACAGCCCCTGCACAGTTGCTACAATAGTTGCCAGATTAATTAAATTTTCAAAAAACATCTTGTGTCTTTTCTTCACTTAATGTCCATTGGAAAAAAAATTAGTTTGTAAAGAAACTTGTGAAAATTAGCAAAAAGCATGAGTGATTTTGCTGAGTTCGGTTCTTTGCAACATTGTTTTAATATTTGTATATTCTTTGTAAAGGGTACAGAAAAAGAATGTTAATAAGCTCAGGAACCTGATTTGAGGCTACTAAAATCTCAGTCTGTCATGTCTGAAAGCAAACCAAAGAATTGTGAGGATGCTAGACCATTGCTTCCAGAAAGAACCAGTCTTGAGAGAAGGACTGGTGATGGAGAATTTACTCATTATCTGATAATGTGTGTATTCTGATTAGTTACTTTTATTAAAATCTACATCTCATTTCTAACTTGCACACTGATCTAAATTATTGAAATATAAAAATTTGATTCTTTTTGAAAAAGAGTTGGAAAAAAGGAACCAGAACAATCTGATCTTGAAATAGTGGATCATCTTTTTATTTTCTTCCTTTAACACCTGTTAAATGTCCTGGTTTCAGTAGGCAACAGAAGGAAAGTGAATTGCCTTGTGTAAGCTTGCTTTTTGCCAGTAATAAGTTTATTTACATTGGAAAATATTTTTGTAAATACAGGTACATATTTTTAGTTCAGCCCAGCTTCATTTTCCCAAGCGAATTCAGTAGGGACAACCCATCCACCAGAAAGTTCCATTAGAAAAAAACCTCATGGTTTGCTCAATGCAGATGATGCTAGAGTATGAATATAAATATAAATATATCCTGGATTGCGAAGTCAGGAGGATTTGTACATTAGCAGCAGTCTGCTTTTTGTTTCTGAATTCATTTACACAGTAAAGAAATGGAAAATAGATTATACTTACTGAACCAGGCCTAGGGTAAGGTACTTTTCCTTCGTATAGAGCCCAGTGGTATTCAGGTCCTTCTTTATGAGCATATGGTCCGTTGAAAGCTGCTCGGACACTTGCCATGTGGTAAACACATACAGCATATCCTCTAAATATATTGCTATGAAGTAAAATTCAAAGGCATTATTAAAGAAAAATGTCACATTCTGTACATATAATACTGGTATTATTGTGTAATTAAAAATAAGTCACATTTCATCAGTATTCAAGGAGAAAAAATTACTTATTGCTTCCTGTATGCTTGTCTTACAACTACTATGTCTAATGTTCTTTACAAAGTCTTTAGTATGTTTATATTTATAAAATTTATCTGAGGAAGCTCCATGTTGTTAGCCCAAATCATCAGAAAAATGAGGAACACAGGCTCTAAAATATTTGTTTATAAACACAGAGGAAGTGCAATGAGCTCAACTCGGGTCTTGATTAGTGACCTATTAACCATTAGTGACCCATTTAACCACTTCTCTAAGATTTTTCCCGATGTTCTTACTTTGGAAAGATGGGAATCATCCAATGCTGACTGAAATGAACTGGAGTCTTTTTATATTGAGTGGAAATGTTGCTTGGTGCTATTAGATCAACAAGATCACTCTATGTAGATCAATCCACATAAAAGTATCCTTTTTACTTTTAAATATTATGCACCTAGTTCCAGAGAAGTAATTCACTATTTTTTAAACAAGCATCAGTGCTCTCTACAAAGAAATTACCTCTGAAGACTCCAGAAGGAGATTCAGATAATTTCAATTAGGTGCGCACCTCTCTCTACTGGCAGAGGGAGCCAGTAGGAAATGCTTGGTGCATCCTAGAGGACCAAATCTGCCTTGCTTTATTCCAAAACAATAATTCAGGAGAGTGAATTAGTGGAAAAAGCACAGTTGCTCTTCTCTACCAGTTACATCCTGAACAAACAGTTGGATCTCCAAGAAACAGGTACTGCATGCTTGCACTTGAACTGAGCTGCTGTGGAAAAGGAAGCCACCAGCAAGATCATAGCTGGTGTTTTAGGCTTCACTAAGAAGTTAGGAAATTTAAGCGCCTATCTACTTAAACATGAATTACAGTGGAGCTTGTTAAAGAAGACAAGTGGCTCTGATAGATGGCTACTCTTGTAGGAAGCATGCAGGAGTGCATATACTTGGGCACTAGGAAATTTTCAAGCAGAGAAACATTTAATTAATTTATGATCCAGATAGACTGGATAACTGAATGAGACTTCAAGCCCCCAAGTGTCACAGAGCAGTTTTTACATTAACAAGGAAGCCCATAGTGAATAGAACAGGGATTAAACTGTTTACTATATTATTTGCTAACAGGTATTTATCATGCAGCTTCTATCTCTTCAATAAGATGTTCAAACATTCCTCTATTGCTGCTATTATTTCTTCTAGTTGTTTACCTTGTAGTATTGAAGAGGCCAAATATCACCGGATTTTTGTTATCACGAGTTTGCAGCAAAAACACATCCTCTGTAAAATTTAAATGCAATGTTATTGTAGCAAACTACTTTTCTCAGCCCAAAAGCGAAACTTCATTGCTTGTTAAAAGTGCAATCCTATTTTACTTACATGTGTTATTTAATTTTATGCAGATTTTAAAAGCAATCTTTAGAAGCAATGCAATAAGTAAAGGCATAATTAACAATAGTCGGGTCCATACGTGCAGACCTTCAAATACGTTGCAAACAAAACACTAACAACGATTCCCTCTTAATACAAGTACAATATTTGACAGTTAAAATGTGTTATCATGAAAGTATATGCTTTGTATGATGGTTTTAAGTTTATTGCAGTCTAGGATGTTTACCTAATTCATCAAAATGTGTATCAATTCCATTTCTCCCGGGCACAGAGCAAACTAGCCTGGTTTTGAGGAAAGTGCTCCATTTATTCACGAGCATTCGCTGGCCTCCCATATCATTCTGCATAGAAAGAAACAAATGCTGATGGTTATTTGAATGAGTAAGTCTAGAAGCACAAACATCTCTGCTGCATTAGCTGCTTATTGTATCTTTTAATGTCAAAAGCATGCATTTTCAAATTACTAGTATTATATCTCTGGAGTCAGTTTTCAAGTAGGATTCCACTGATCAAATCCAGGTCTCATTAAGAGCTGTGGGTTTATAAGAATTTTTTTATTCTGTACCACATCCATGGATAGTTTTAATGATACAGCTGAGGTAAAGTTTTTTATTTCTCATTTTCATTAGCTGGATGTACTGAGTACATTAGCAAAGTTTAGTTTTGCTTTAGGAGCTCAGTGGAGGGTTAGATCAATACATTTGGGAACTGAAGCACAGTGCAGAGCTAGTGCAGCCAGGGCAAGTCTGAGGCAAATGTCTACGTGGAACTCTAACAATTTCTCAACACCTTTAAATAATTCCTGCTTTGTTATGACTATCTCATCTTTTTCTTGCTCTTGCGACTGTTGGACTCTCAAAAAAAGGAGGCATTTAGCACTACTTAGTAATTGGACTCTGTAACCTTTGGATGGCATCCTTAAAGCTATGGTTTTATGCTCTGTTAGATCGTGTAACTGTTCAAGGCTCTGTATTAGGCTTGCAAAACTCCTCTTGCACCTTCACTCTTAGCTACTGAAATTAATTGATTTCCTCAGCTTCAGATTGGGATCTTACAAAACCAGAGACTTGTTTTCCTCAAAAAGCAGAAATATACAGTCAGTGCCTCTGCATTGCAAAACCTGTTACAGTTCAGATAAGAATGTTAAAGCTGGAAAAAAAAACCACAACACAGACCTTGAATCATGAGCTAGCAATTTTTTGTATTTGTTACATCAATTTGAATATGGATTTGAAGTTAATGTTTGAATGACAAAGCATTTGGAGTTTTGGAGAAGTGGAAGAGAAAGTTCTGTGGGATTTTGATTTAACCCATCAGAGATAAGACATTCAAATGGATACATTTCAGACTAGAGGGAACAATTAAAATAATCTATTCAGACATCTACTAGAACACAGGCCAAAGATTTTGATGCAGGCTTGAATTCAGAAAGTGGACTGGCTTTGTGAACATTAATGTCTTAGGCTGCAATTTGGTACTTTGCGTACTTTTGTTTTAAGTAATACATGAATATTCCTTAAGAAATTTTAATAGGTAGTATGCTGGTGAGCGTATGTGACATAATATACATTGAAGTGACAGAAGATTTTTAACTTTTATCTTGTTTTTTTGCCCAATAGTTTTAGGAATGTATCCCCTACAGTTAGGAGGAAAGAATGCAATTATTTTTGGACACAAAATCAGATGCTAATAAGATGCTAAAGAAATAAACTTCTCATTCCTTCCTTTAATCAAGCAGCTCTAGTTCTAATGGGAATGGGAGACCTTCTCTCAGCAGCGCTACTGTAGTTCAATTAATAGAAAAGGAATGCACCCAAACTTCATTGGTTGTTCAAAGAGCACCAATTATAGGCAGCTTAATCTGGGAGATCAAATGTATAACAGCAGTCCTCTCCAGCGACTGCCTGAGATCTCTTTCCTGTGTTTGGGGCCATGGAGTCAAAAAAAGAGACGGAATCAACACCCCAGGAACATGGCCTGTGTGGGAAATGAGTAATCGTGTAGGGTAGTGGAAGAAAGTAAAGTCTCTCCTCATGACTTCTCTGTTCCTTCTGGTAAAGCTTATGCCTGGTTGCAATAATAATTTTCTGGGCAATTCAATCCTTTGTTCTAGTTTTCTATCTACACAATTTTCCTTAGTTGATGTTGAGAAGAAGAAAGACAGATTAAATGAAAACAGTAGTTAGCTACTGTTTATAAAACACTCTAAAGATGGCTGACATTGCACCCCTTTTATTGTTCACGCATCAGAAAGAAGTTTTTGAAATTTACAGAATCACAGGATAGTGGAATTTATCAGAGAACCCTGCAGATTTTCTAGGCCAACTGCCCTGCTCAAAATAAGTTGCTTTAACCAAATTGCTCAAGAAGTTGCTCAGATCCATGTCCATCGGGTTTTGAGTATCTCCAGGGCTGGAGACTCTGGTCAACCTGTATCAATGTTCGATCACCCTGGCAGTAAAAAATTTTATTCTTACATTCTGATAGAATTTCTTATATTTCAATCTGTGCCCATTGTCTCTTGTCCTGTCCAGCTGGCTGAAAAATCCAGCTGTCTGATAGGATAGCCATTGATCCTTCACAGATGCCTGTGAGTTAAATTTCCTCCTCTCTCTCAGAATAGGAAGTCAGAATGGAGAGGACTGGTGTCTGGACCTGTCCTGGCACCAGGAATGTGAGGGGACATCAATTTATGTCAGCTGTGAGAGCTGCAAGAGGCTCAGGACCTACGGCCAATAGTAAGGGTGATGGAGCCTTGATCTGAATTGAGGACATGGATAGTAAGAGTCCTGTGGGCAACTGCTATTACCATTATCACATATCAGCACAAAGAGTGATGGAGTTGAATAACAAGATTTCTGAACTTTGCCCTCCTCTCTCAGCAAAATTATCTTCAAGCCCAGATTTTGTATTACTTTTGAATTTTCTAATGCTTGGGGCTGTTTAGATGTAGGGGTTTCATTCAGACCCATAACTTAGTCTCACATACGTTACAGATGCCGTATTTGCCTAGGAGAGAAGGACCAAAGAAAGGAGCATGCTTTCTTTTTCACTTGGTTGGGGAATCAAAAAAAAGAACTTACTGCACATACGCGTCCGACTCTGGTATATATGGCATGAGTGCTTGTCTCGGCCTCTAATGCTTTCTCAGTAAAGAAGAAATATACTTTGTTGTCATCGTGGTCTTCGTTGTCAGGGATCATGTACGAGCCAACAAATTTTGGCTCTTTAAAAGAAAACAAAAATGAATTGAAATTAAGTTTATTAAAACATTATTTTATTTTTCAATCCTTTAAATCAGCTGGCGGCAAAGAAAAAGAGAAAATTAAAGAATCAAGCATCTGTCAGTCAGATACATACCTAAGGGGAAACGGGTGAGAGAAAAAAGAAAAAAAATCTACTTTTTTGTCTGTGGGTACCTATAGAACATGTGGAATACATTAATGTCAAACTATTTTTATAACTCCAATTCACAAATCAATATTTCTTAGTATGTGTGCAAGAAAACGACCCTTTTCCAGTCCTGTTCTCTGGGGCTTAATTTGGATTAAACTAAAACCTGGCACTAATATTCACATAACAATCTCTGATCCCATACAAAGTGTAAGAATGTCAACTTCGGACAACAGAAAAAGTTCTGGTATTTCAGCAAATAAATGATACATGAACATATATCTTCATAAAGAGAAGATGCATTGTGTATCTTTTTCATGAAATAAAAAACTTCTAAATTTCTCCTGGTTTCACATTTTGCTGCAAAGTTGAAATCTAAGCTCAGGCTTCAGTCCATGCCTGTACACCTTTTAACCCCACACCAAGCAGAGCTGTGGATGATTTCATCTCACTGAATTGTAGCAAAGTTTTTACAAGTTCATTAAATGAGAATGTCATTCTTACAATTAGTATGATTTCTTAAGAAGCAGTGGGTAAAGCAAATATTTTCTATCGTCCTGTTGCCTATGAAAACAGTCATTGAATTTCAAGACATTGATACACCACTTGCTAATTTTCTGTAGTGTTTTTAATATACATTTTACAATACTCCTTTTCTGCAAATTTAAATTTCAACTATAGACAAAATGAAAAACAATAAACATAATTTAGAGAATTCTATATATTTAAAATTATGAAATCTTCCAGAGACAAAAGAAGAGAAAGTTAACTTGCATATTTGGAAGATCCTTCTGATTGTTGCTATACATATATAGCCAGTCTAAACACTCCATTCAGCAAAGCTTTAAGTATTAGACTTAAAGCATACCAAAGCATTTTCCAAACACATTTAAAAAAAATAAATTAATTCAACTCTGAGGTCGGATTTATGTTGGAATAAGTATACAGCAGAACTATTTTGTCCTTCTGATTTGGGAGAAAGCTGTCTTGAAATTTGAGAGAAAACTTCTATGTGCTTTTACTGAAAACATGATGCTAACCACATGAATCACCATAAAAGGCAATTATTGACTCTCCTTGCAAAACACTAGCAGTAATTAGGTCAATGTTATGAAAAAATATTGCAATATTTTTGGAGCAAAAAAAGTCAAGATTATGACTCTTCATTTCACAGAACTTTCAACACTTTGAAATTGTTACATTTCACACTGAAGAGTATGAAATAATTTATAAATTTCCCAAAACATAACTTTGCTTAGTATTTTTCTTGTGGAATATTTTAATTTTCTTCTTTAACTTTTTATTTCATTTAACTGCATGATCATTGTTTATCTATAATTTTCCATTATTGCATGACATCTGTTTACTACACAACTTGGCAAAAATTGACTTGCTTTATTGCAACACAAAGACAAAATGATCTCATCTGGAAAAAAGAGTACTGTGTTGTAAGTAGTCCCATTAAATAAATAGAGACTTTTAAAACATTATTTGAATTATATCTGACATATGAAATAGTATAGACTATGCAGAATATAAATTAAAAGCAATTTTTAAAGTGAAAAATGAAGGACTTAAAGTTCCACTTGTTAAATCCAGTATGTAATTAAAGATTTCAATATGTTCATCCTGGCAGGAGGTTCATAAAAATTTAATGGAAAAAGTTTAAACAAATTCATCCCCAAATGGGTATACTCTTGCACGAACAATGTATTTTTGATTTCTGCTTAAACAAAAATTCTCTAGTCATCCAAAACACTTTTGGTACCATGTTCTTCCTTCTCTTCCTTCCTATACCTTTCAACAGGCGCTCACTATCAGGTTCAGTTCGGAGATGGGCCATGCGATTCATGGTGCGAAATAGAGCAGCATCCCTTCCCCAGTAGTCACTGTAGAGACCAGTAAAAAGTTCACCACCTGCAGACCATGCATTAAAAAAAACCAAAACAAAACAATTTGATAAAGGTCCACTTATTAATTTCATTACATATGACAGGAACTGCATTATAAACATGACTCATTAATATTTGCTCAAATTCAAGTAAGAAAATGTCTCAGTAAGTTACATGTGTTCTAAAGAGCATATGGACATTGTTCCTACCAGCACTGCAACATTTACAGTTGGAACAGCATGATGACAAGAATTTTAAATTTCATTGATTGGTTTGGCCTCATTTTCAAAACTGAGTTAATGACTTCAGGATAGACTCCCACACAAAACATGAAGACATTAAGATAATGTCTAACCATATCTGCAACAATAACATCTGACACATCAACCACCTAAGTTCAAAGATCTCACTGTCATTCAGTTTGTGCCTGGCTCTACAGGGATCTTTGTTGGCACTTAAAATTTTCATGAGTGCAAAGACTTTGACCAGTGGTTTGTTTTTGAGCACTTCCAGATGTACCCCAATCTTGCTAATGAGAAGTTGCGAGTTGTTTGGTCCCAGAACTGGAAAGGGCATGTTAGGTTTATGTTGAGCCAGAAATAACGGGAGCAAAAAAATAGTATGAAAATGTAGCAGCAGAATTCAGAGGATGCAGTGCCAATGAAAAGAATAGTAATAGCTGCAGCAAACCACTGATTTGGGCTATGCTGTATGGTTACATCTCCAGGCTAAACCATACCTGAATCCACAGATCGGACCTCAAACAAGGGATTGTTTCCTGAGTATAGCTATCAGATTTGGCTCTGTGCAAAACATGACTGAAAAAAGATTCATTAGGGAAGCACATTCTGAAAATACTGGAGGGCTGGATGCAGTTATCTCCCCAGCTGGAGAGATAAGAAGCAGTACCTGCTCCCTTAGAAGCGATCTCTATAAACAGGCACGTTTTATTAGGCTGAAGGGCATTGGAACTGTTACACTTTACCTGAAATAACTACATTTTGGGCATAACTTGCTGGCTGAGGGGCTTAGGTGTCCAGTGGACAAAGAAAAAAAGTATATTTTTCTTTGATCCAGCAATAACTTGTTTTCATATCCTTAAAATATTCACCAGAGTAGGGACAGGACCTGAGATCTCAGCTATCCTTCACAACCGGAGATGAATATTTCCTGAAAAATTTATGGGAACAGTAATTCGATCCCATTTTCAAAGGGTAAAGGTGGCATTCACAAATTAAGCAAGCATAGGAAAATATTAGAAACAATATGCTGATTGCCAATAACTGTTGAAAATCTATATGGAGTTGGGTACAACTGGATCATATGTTTGTTTAAAAATCCAGCCTATGTCTATCTGACCCATCTAAAATTGTGGTATTGGATATATTTTACTTTAGTGAAATACCAGCAATAATTCTACCTTTTAGTTATGCATGGGTGCAATTCCCCTTAGCTGACCAAACATTAAGAATAACATAGTTCATATCCTTGTAGCTTTAGTTGAGAAATTTTTAGACTCAATCTAAGAAGCAGACAGCTATTGTCACTAGGTGGCATCCTTATGTTAGACAATACCACAGCAGGAATTAAACTGCACAAGAAGTGGGAAATAAATAATTTCCAGTTCATGGCTAATCTGAGTGGAGATTTCAGTGACACTGCTTCCTACCCCCCAATCAAAATAAACATGAAAGATCCATTCAAATAACATTTCCTGGTATTTTATGAAGGATCATAGAAAAAGCAAGAATTTTGTTTGTTGGTCTCCCTCAAAGTGTGAATTCTGTTTCTTTTAAGAGATATATATAATTAAATGGTACCATAAGTCTGAATAGTGATTCTGAAAAGTTTACAGTTTGGCAGCTGGGGCTGGTTCAGAAACCTCTGCTGATTCAGAACTGTGTGTAGGGTTTTTTTTCCTCTAGGCAACATTCATTAAAGAATGAATATTGCCTTGTAAAGTACATGGTCATGATTTAGTGTAATATACTTGCAAGTGAAATGAAAAGTAAGTATAAATTACAGAATCAGTTCTACCCAAAACTAATAGAGAATTTTATTTTTTTAAACACAGAGCTGCTTAAACAACAGAATTTGCCAGTGTCTGAATAATATTCCAAACAATCTTCACAACTGTGATTAATGAGTTACATTAGTCATAAATACCCCATTAAGAATTCTGTTGGAAAAATATTTCAGATTGAGAGTTGTTTTTTGGTTGTTTTTGTTGTTGTTGGTGGTGGTGGTTGGTTGCTTGTGTTTTTTAATTATGGTGATGTGTAATACAAAACACTACGCTTTTATCTTTTCCACACTGGAATATGTATCCAGGAAGAGTAAATGATTTGTCACACATTGCTGATGATCAGGATTGACATTTATAAGTCCAGGTGTTCAGAATTTGGACATGAAGCCTATTCCTCCTGTTTGACATAGCTATAAAATGTTAGTATACCTAACTAACCTGCTGGTATGGCATTCTACCATATACTGAGGAAGTTATTACTGACTTTGTCTGTGAGATCCTTTGGGGAGAAAATGGAAGTTCCAGTCTTGGAAGGATATTGTCCCATTAGATAGAGATATTGTACAGATACAGAAATTAAATCTGATTTTTAACCTTAAGTGTAACTAAACTAAACATAAGACAAGTGTCAAGTGTGAGCAGACAGGTCACCTCGCTGAAGGAGAGTAATGAGACAATACTGACAAGGGTGACTGGCAAAGATCTCAGCACAAGATAATTCTAAGATCTTTTGCACTTTTGACAGGGGATCTTCTCTTTTCCTCTTCAATAGTCTTTTGCACATCCTGTAAATCCATGTTACAAATTTTGAACAGTACAAGGTTTTTACAGGAGCTGACTAATACTAGATTTGGAGGCAACCTGAGGTTAAGGTTTGAAAAATCCTGTCAAGATTTCTTCTGTTTTCTCCTCCATTGAAAAAGCTACAACTGTGTATTAGCTCTTTCCTGTCTTGGTTGCAAGGTTTTATACTGCTGCACATCACACTGATAAACCAGTATCTTCCAATGAAAATCAACTGAGCAATTTCACAGACCTTCAACACTCCACCCTCTTCCAGTCTAACCTCAGCTTCACATCTATTTGACATATTAATTGCTAAAATTTAAGTTTTAATACAGCCTGGTTAATCCTGCTTAAACAAGAATAGAAACTTTCTTGTTTCCTTATTTAAACAAACAAAAAAACCCCATGGACCTCAATTGATACATGCATACTTTTCAGCTAGCATTCTTTTCAAGTAAACAAATACATAAAAGTTCAATTGGGACCTCTTAAAAGATAACTTTTTTTTTCCCTTTTCTCAGAGGAAAATATTAACAAAATCAAATACAAAGTTCTTCTTCTAAAACCAAGAATTCCTAGATGATGACCCTTAAAGTAAAACATATTGAAGTATGTGATTTAATTTAAAAAAGCTTAATATATACAAGGGATTTCTATAAATAGTCTGCTTCTACCTTAGAAGTCGGTTTCCTTCATTTCTTGTTGACATGTTTTGTGTACCTGCTTGAAATTGGAATGTAATGCAAACACATGCTATTGTTCATCACCAGTCCTTTTTGTGTAAAATCCTCATTATATCACTTTCTACAAAGTGGGCTAGTTCTGTTATGAATGCAGGAGTAGAATATAATGAGTAGAACATAAACGGCACCTTTTGTGCATTTCTTTGACTGCCAACCTGTTATTACTCACATGAAAACTAAAATCAGAAAATCAATTCACATTTTTAGCAAGTGATACTTTTCACAGTAGGAAAAAAAAAACAAATTTGAAGAAATTAGCTATTGCTTAGCTGATAAACTTCCTCTGTATATCTGCTTTTTCTTTCTGGCAGTGAAGTATTTTTATTTTTTTAAGAGAAAATGTATTTATTTTAGTTCTATATCTAGAGTAAAAGAAAGAATACAAATACATTAAACTGTTTTAAAACTGTAAAACCAGAAAATATTGTTGGAATGGATTTCCTGGATAGAAAAACATGTTAAAATGTAGCTTAGGTTTTTCACCAGTTGCTTGTGATATATTGCAGGTAACAAAACATAGACATAAACTAATTTCTGAGCTTTCAGGAGCTAGTGTGGTCTAAGTTAATCAGTGTGCATGATCTGATATCAAAAATAGTTTTGGCTATTGAAAGCAGATGGGAGAGTTCATTAGAAATAGAAGTCCAAAAGTTTTATATGCCATTTATCCAAACACATACATTTTATATAGTCTGTCTGCCATCCAACATCTATTCTGTTTCTGACGCAGACAATAAATTGCTAAAAGTTAATTGTTCATAAATTGAGGAATTCATCATAAGCTACTTTACCATTGGGTCAGATAACCTGTAATAAAACTTACAACAGCATGGATATTCAGTTTTAAAGCCAAGTCACGAATTACTGTTTTCTTGAAGTGGGTATTTTAACTGATGTGTTGAAATACATGAAGAGATACAGAACAAGAGATTGTCTTTCTTCCTAAATTAAACTAGCTAAATCTGGTCCTAATTAGTGATGGTGCAAATGATCTTTCAAGATCAAGATTTTTTAAAGTTTTTAAACCTTTATCAGAGATACGTAAAGTTTCCTTGACAGTCTAATCCTCACTGTTAGTCAGTAGTCATGCTAGTGTAGGCTGTTGTGTTAATGTGAGTTGCAGAGATGGAAGTAGGTTTTGAATTGTTTAGTTAGGAAGAAGAGGATGCTGGGGTGTGAAAGTTTTTACTAATAGGTTTGCATAAAATCGTTTCAAGGACATGCACATTGGCTGAACCTACATGGGAGAGTGAAGGCAGCTCTGGGATGCATCCTCCAAGGACATGCTGACTCCATACCAGGAGCAAATTTCACTTTCTAAGAAAACTGGAGGTATGAAGAGGAAGACAACCTCCAAGTGTTGAAGGGAAAACGGGAAGACTAGCCCTGGAAGGTGCATGGTGCAGATGTCATGGGGTCATGGCCACCATGAGCTGTAACCAGGGCTCAGCTGAATGAAGGAGCATCCCTTCCTTCAGAATGTATTTGGCATTAGAGATCTCAGTCTAATTTTCAAATGTCATTTAAAAGATTCGTTAATATTCACTGTGTTTGCATCTATGTAGTCTACTCTTTTCAAATGAACACCTACAGAAATAAAGGATATGCATTCTAGAGTCTAAGGAGCAGCACTAATTCTGTTTATTCTGTAAACTGTGTGTCCTTGATTAGTAGAAGTTAGTAGAAAGTAGTAGAATACATGGAAATACAAACTTCTATAAGACATTTTCCTAAGTCTTAGAAGTGTTTAATTCCAATAACATAAAAAGTATAAAAGCATAGATAAAATACTAAGCTACAAAGAATTTTGTTATGTTTTTAAAATAACATTCTATGATCACTTGAAATTATAGAATTCCCAATGAGGGCCTAGAAGAACAGCCTCTAAATAGCTTTTTCAGGTCATATTATTTTTGACAAAGGGGTGAAAATTTGCCTGGTTTTTGGTGTTGTATCAGATCTGATATATTATTTTCTCCTGTTAGTCTTGCCACATTGCAGAATTGTTAGCTTAGTGAGATTGTTTTTATAAGTTTTCATCAGTAGATGTCCAAGACTCTGATCAATATTTATCAGGGAAGGTCTTATTTAATGCATTTCTCTTTCAGATAAAACTGCGAGGATCCATAGGACCTCCCATAATCTGGGCACACTAATGAATAGGCCAGAAACACAAGGACTAACCATTAGTCTTGAAGTGCTCAGTGGGGCAATCTGGCTTCCATTTAAGCAAATAAAATTCACATTGATCTCACAGTAGGAACATGATCAGGTTAATTTATTTACTTAGTTCTGTCTGAAGAAAGGTTGAGAAGGACTTCAAGATTAGACCATGAGGTTTCAGGCCTACAGCAAATTCCATGGGATGAGTCTTTGTTCCCAGGCTGAGCTAAGACTGGAATCTGTTAAAAACTGTAGAAACAGTTCAGAAATAAGGGTGGAAGAAAAGCGTAACAATCTGTGCTTCATGGGTTTTGGGAGGTCGGTCAAAATACAGCAGTCTTTTCAGATTTTTTCATGACTTCTTAATCCACTAACTCCTAAGAATCTGAGCTGTAATGGTTTTTTTTTTAATGGGAATGAACAATATTTTGATGAATTGCTGCAATTTGAAAGATTTGTCATTACTGGTAAAGATTCTTCTTGCAAGTAATTTGTTATTGTAAAGGAATAAATAAATAAATCTGGCATGTAAAAATACTTCTGTCACTCATGACCAATACTTCTTATCACTCTGAGGGAGCTATATCATTGCAGTTCACAACCAGAGACTTCAGCTGTCTGAATTTAAGATATGAAGTCAAATGTAAATATCAAAGAGCCCTAAAATTGTGTAACTTTTTTATCCCTGAAAATTTGAAAAGTTATTTGATCTTTAGCCTCTTTTTCTGGCTCTTTCTTTTAATGACTATTCATTTTGAATGCTCAGTTTTCATCTTATTTATGTTTTTGTAAAACAGAAATCACTGTGTTACTCCCTAGCTTTCACCTTTTACCTGCTGTTCCAGTCTATTTTTAGTCAATGTACTATAATATTGCCAAGACTGTGTTTGTTTGATCTCACAAAATGTTTTCAGGAAAACATTATAGAGGAAAAAAACATATGGTTTGCTATGCTACAACTTCAAAGGTCCCAGCCCTACAGATATACTTAACGAGCAAGGCACAGAGGAGCACTATGTCAGCCCAGTTTTCTGGCACTGCAGGACTTTTAGACTGAATTCTATTTTTATAACTGTTGAGTATAAGTTGACACTATTAACTAAGAATCTCCAGTTTTGGATAGTTCTGTTAGAAGGTAGCAGTGAAAAAATGTATTTGGATCTCAAACTCTATAATTTATATATAAAAAAAATGCTTGATATTAAAAAAAAAGGTAAATTCACATTTTTACAAGACGCTTGTTATTCAGATTACATCTCAGTAGATGAAAAATGGTAAATTTTGTGCATTTGTCTCAATGGTGTAAAAGACTAAACTAAACATATTGCCTTGGTTTCAAAGAAAGCAGGAAATTACTATTTCCAAAATTACACAACAATTAATTACCTCTTCAGGCATGTGTCATATAACATTTACTCCCTTCAGTGAGACACACTTGCTGGAGTTAATGCTGTCTGGGATGTAATATTAATGTGGGCAGCACCATGAGGATTAACTCTGACATATAGAAGATTGCAAGGGAAGACTGACAATGCCTCGGTGTGCTGAAGAAAGAGACTTAGAATGACAGATTGACAGGACCGTGAAGTTTGTGACATAAAGATCATTACCAATTAAAATGGAGGTGAAGGAAGAACTGGGGTCAAAAGGGCACCTGCCTCGTCCTCTCTCAAATTTGTGGGATTCCAGTTGAAACAGATGATCCTTAAAAAAAAAAAACAACACAGAAACCAGTGTAAATGCTACAGGCAAAGAAAAATGTCCTTCAAGCTGAGCTTTAAATTTGTTATACCTTTTAATGGATTGATTTCATTAAGTAAAAAACACAATTACAATTGCTCATTGATATACTAGTAAAAATTCTCTGGGTTTCTGCAAATCATCTTTGTGTGTGCGCTGCCGAAAAAGAATCAGTAGAATATGCACTAAAATTTCATTTGTTTCATTTCTGTAGTAGTAGGGAGTGAAGATTCCTCTATCTTTTCTCCAAATTATCTAAACATTAAATAGATATCTAGCCATGGAATGTATTTTCCCTCTTAAACATTTTTTTCCAGTAGTTGTTAAATATATCGTGCTGTGTTATCTACTCTTGGTAGCTTTGAGATGTTTATATCTCTTCTTCATAAAAGTATGTTTAGGAATGTATCCCCCAGTTATGATTTTCAGAGCAGATGTGATTTCTGCAGTGGATTTAACAGAATATCAGTTTAAAAAGAATATTGACAACTTAGTTTAATTTGCCTGTATAAGGCTGTAAAGGCTGAGAAAGGATTTACAATTTAAATTTTCATTTGCAGTGCTACATGTGTCCCACCTTTCTCAAAAGACCCCATTAATGTCTGATTAAAATATCAATTGAGAGCACAATATTTTTTTTATGTGTATATTAACAAAAAATCATACCACAAAACATGGGCATGGGGGAGGCAAAGAAAGAGAAAGCTATGAAAGCTGCATAAAAAGTATGCCACCCAGCCATCAAGTGTGTGGCCGGTAAATGTTTCAATAGTCTAGCAGTTTCAGTTCTGTGTAACAGTTTTAGTCAGTCTATGGAAATGAAGATTATATCAACATATTGGATAAACGTTACCTACCTGTTGAGTAAACTAATCTCAGGTTCACATGGCAAATATACTAATGCAACTATTTTGTGAGGCATAAAATTGCATGTGACAGGATCCCAAATGCCCCAGAATTTTGAGGCGAATGTGGCTGGATCTCTCCCTTACAGAGAACATTCTCAAAGAGATCCAAGAGGCTTTTTAACCATCAAAACCAGGTTTTACTAGATCTGGTTTTTCAGGTATTTATTAGAATAACTCAAAAAAAGATTGATACATCCAGACTGGCAAAACAATGTCCTGGCAGTTCTTATTTAAGTATATATAGTCCTTTCAGTCCTTATGTCTTTAGACCAGGATCTTTTTTCTGCTGTTGATTATCTTCATCTAATTCTGGGGGGTTGTAGCATATGCAGCTCAATCCTTAGAAAGTTTTGCCTTTGAGAGTTACAGAAACCAGATCATGTGCCTCCTCTCTGCAATGCTGTATTCCCCACTCTCCTTCAGATCACTCACCTATATGTCCACCCATCCCACCCTACAACCTACAAATGTCTCTCTTCCCAAGCAAGTGCAGTTGCCCCCAAAGCAAAACTAATGCACTCTTCTCTTCAGGTAGCTCCACTCATGACAGTTATGCCCTCCTGAAAAAAATTGTAAAGAGAAGGAGCAAAGAAGCAGAAGAGATACTGACCATTTGATGGGACGGAAAACTGGTAAGATAATAATAATTATTTTTTTTAAGGATGGAATGAAAAAATATATATAAATAAAGTGGGAAAGTTGTAGAGCTTTTAGTTCCCACTCACTGATGAATAACTGAATATTGCTATGCATTTCATTCAAAACAAATAATCTTGAATTTGTCATAAGCCCCTGCCCTTCAAAGCATTATTCACTCCTTAATCCCCAGATCAGCCAAGCTGATGTACCTATCTTCCATTCCTGTCTGTCTAAGTAATACATTCCATTTTGCTGCAACTTTTGATCAAAAAGTAAGATTCCCATTAGTTAGAGAGTTTCCATAAAAATGGGATGTAACCCAGAATGCAGTTCTGGAAAAATAAGACATCTGTTTCATGTCTACTTGAAGTGAAAAAACCCACTCCAAAATAAAAAGAGCAAAAACCACACAAAATTTAAGTCACGGCCCTAAAGGCCAGGAGATAACAAGACATTCAGAATCTCACCTCTCCAGAAGCTCCTGTGTTGGCCTAACCCTGGCACATTAGTGCCTGATGTTAAAGCTGATGCAGCAGAAAATAATCATCCTGGGGAGAGACTGGTAGTGCATTAATATTATTTTCTGCTGTATCAGCTTCAATTGCACATCAGTAGTAACTATTTCCCCTCTGCTGCTGGGTAAATGTCAAACAATGAAGAAATATTTCTCTGTGTATGGAAATCTCAGTCCCATTCCATACTTTTCAAACATCACATACCAGGTATTTTTCAAAACTAAATACCATAACATTTTAGGTGAATAGTAGAAAGAGAGAGTAAGGAGGACTCAGGAAAGGAAAGAAAAACCTTGTGAAACTGCGCAAAAGGACTAGGATGTATAATGTTAATAGAATATGTTGTGACGGAAATGTTTCTAAAAACAATCCGACTGTCTCATGTTATATATTCTCTAATCAGGTATTAAAAATAAAGTTATTAATGAAACAGTTTATCTTCTGGGATCTTAGCTAAACTCTTTGTCAATGCATCTGTTAAATAAATAAAAAGAACCCCACAATTTTTAGAGCCAAAGATGCAGAAGTAAGTGGAGAGATAAACTAAGAGTTAAAATTTGATAGATTTTTCTGGTCGTAACACTTTCTGTTCACTTTTCCCCCCAATAAAATAAAAATGGACTTGTCTATGAAGGGGAAAAGTAACAAATTTTTAACTGATTACAGCAAAAAAACATACTCAGATGAAGTGATCGGGTGTGGAAATAAAATTATTTTGAAACAATACTTAAAGAAGTTGTATTTTTCGTACTTCATGGTTTGTAGTGTATGTAGTGAAATTTTTGTACTGTAAAGCAAGATGTGATCCCACCAGGGCATCATAAACCACCATAAACCATCTTATTCAGGTATCCTCCTGGTAAAATCCCCCTAGTACTCAGACCAGGGAGACTTGGTTGGTACAGGAGTCTTCCAGGTGATGTGGAAGGATATTGTATCACTGCACACCAAATTACAGTAGCACAATGAAAAAGCTACTAATGTAGCTACCCATTCCCCTAAGAATCTGAATTAAATCAATGATTAAAATAAACCCATCTCTTTTAACATTCATGACATGAATGTGTTTAAAACAGTTAACTAAATGATTACTACAACCGTATATATAACTATGTAATGTGAGGAAGTATGCAAAGTGTCCTTTCATTATCTACATTTTAACAGCTGCAATTTCTGAATACGGATTGTAGCTTAAATATAAAACCTAATGCTAACACTGAAGGTAGACAAAAATTTGGATTTCAGAGCAACTTGGAGACGTTTCTAAGTGGATCTCACCAGGTCTGATATAAAGCAGGATTTGTATTATAAATGCTCGCGGATGCATGTAACTGTCTGAAAAGTCACTGAAAATGTAAGCAATGACTCCCACAAGAGAGATTTTCCACCTTCACCTTTTAGGACAGCATACCAAATATTCCATGGTTGCAATAAGTTATTCCCATCAGCAACTGGAGATCAGGTGTTAGATGTGTCAGCTTCCATGGGATGCCAGTTTAAATGAAATAAGCATTACACATTAATAATCAGCTTTGAAGGCTAATAACATAATTCTAACCCTCCTTGCTGCTTGTGACATCGGAATCTCTTTAAAAATGTCAGAAGAAAACTGACAGTTTCCTCCCAGATTATCCAACACAGCTATTGAACACTGAAATTTGTTTTACGGGCGCTCTTCAGTGGTTAGGGTAAAAATTATACAAAAACACATATGGAGGGCTGGGAGTGGAATTACAAATTTCTACATCTAGTTTGGGAAAAGAAATGGAGCTCTGAGTTTGATTTATGATACCTATGACTTAGGAAACGTAATACACTTTCAACTATTATTAAAATAATAATATTGTTTAAAAAGAAATAGAAGAAAATTCCAAGGGCATCAAGCATTTTGACATTAACTTGATATGAATTGATAATTCTAGACAAAGAAGAATAATGTAGGCTATAAATAATAATGAAAGAAAAGGTCAATCAGAGCCATTGAAATTTAAAGACTGCATTTAACTTTTGTTGCAGAAAATTGCTTTCTCTAATGCCAAGTGCTGCTTTGCTCTGGTTCAAGACAGCATTTATGCATGTAATTAATTTAAAACATATGCTTACTTCCATTCCTATTCAGAAAAGTACCTAAGCCTATTCTCAATGCTAATACAATGGCTGTATCTTTTCACTAAATCAGAGACTTAAAAATATAGAGGCTTTGGTTGGGTTTTCCTGAAATATTATTTTTAGGATAAAAAATAATTTCATTTTCTGTACAGGCATTTTTTTTCACTTGCATTTTTATTTTCCAGGTAACAAAAAGGCAGAACATATCATACTGGATTTTTTTAAAAAGAAATTTAAACCATTTGAAAACCTTTAATTACACAGTTAACTGCGTATGTGTATGCTCCAACAGTATAGCCAAGGTATGCTCTTCAGGAAATCTATGCTTTTCTGTGGTTGGTATTTTTTGGCTGCTATTTGGTGTTTTGTGTTTGGTTTTGGTTTTTTAGGAGGTCCATGTTACTTATATTGCAGGATAGTAAATCATATTTAGAGTATTGTCGGGAGAGACTATGCAGATGTTTGTAAATATAGTTTTTAACACTAGCTATACTACTCACATTCTTTTAAATACCTTAATAAAGCAATGCGGTGTTAGTGCCATATGATGTGCTCTTTTATCTGTTCAAGTAATTCCTAAACCATCAAAAAAGGGATCGTGCACATCGAAGATTCACCTTATTTGACCATAGTGCCCTGTTTGAGGAAGACCGTTGGGAAGACATGGGACACACTGACTCCACAGGGAAGGGATATCCAAATGGACCATCTGGCTGACTGAGTGACATGGTAAAGTGGGCTTTCATCAAGGGTCATCAGAGTTGGAGAGTGAAGCCAAGAGCAAGAGGAAGAGTTGCAAATGGAGAGGGTATGGGAGCGAGAGGGCTGCCAAGGGGGTGTTCCCATCCCTACTCTGAAGACAGCATGTTCAGAAGCTTTCCTTGAACCCCTATACAAAAACTGTGAGGTTAATTTTTGCTTGCAGGGTTATATCATCTCACAGAGCATTTCAATTTCAATCCATTGCAATTTTACCATTGTTCTTTATGACAATGGCACTGGGATCCTTGTTTCAAAATAGTATTGTTCGTGGATTCACTGGTACCATGTGCTCTTCGTTTTGTTTTTTTTCCCCTAATACTATCTTAAAGCCAAAGTAACAACAAAATAAAACACATGGGATTTTAAAAGTTCACCAAGTTAGGTATGTAGTGGACACCGCTGCAGCTTTATTGACAGTCTTTGGTGCCATGGAAATGAATGTAACTTAGGAAATCTCCAAGAAGTAACAGAATTTACTCTGTAGAAAATAAAATTTCAAATTATTTAACATAGTAGGTGTGCTATTTCTAAGCAAAGAATCATTTATTACCATATGTACTTTCCCATTTATTCATATAATTTTTAAGTCTGGTTTAATCTTATCATTGCACCTTTAGTCTGGCATTTTGCACACCCCTATGTACCCATGTACACAGCCCAACATGAAGAACCATTTCAAAATGAACAAAACATAAGATTTGTAGATCATTTCACTGGTGTAATTGGATTTTTTTCTCTTGTGAGAGACTGAATATTGAGTGAATACAGAGAAATTTTATGACCACAATAGAAAGTGAATGCACAGAATTAGCTTAATCTTCACTTGCCGTCTCTTTTACGCTATAATGTTTTAGTATAAATTCACATGATACTTTTTTGCAAATATTCTTTTGTTCTGTATAGTCTCAAAGTATTTTTTTCACCTTTCTTCTTTCTTGTATACTCATTTTTATTTTGACACTGAAAGACGCACTGAATACACTATGCAGAGGCTCCTTTTAGGAAGGATGAACCTTGGCTTCCCCATGAAAAAAAAATCTGAAAAATCACAGAACATGTCTTTAAATCAGTAGAAAATATAATTCAAATATAAGTCTCCAAAATTAACTCTCAGCTCCATGACCTGTCTTAATCTGTATAGTTGCCTCATCAATAAGACGTGGTAAAAGAGATATACAGTAGGATACTTTGTCTTTGCATGACAAAAGAAAATAACATACCCCTCAGGCCTGAAAAGATGTCTCATAACATATATAAAAGGCATATTTTCTGCCTTTTGTATTTAAGCAGACCAAATTTTGTTGGTAAGAAAAAGGTGTATTAACGGTATCTGAATACGCTAGTTCCCAAATGTTAGGTAAGTGGTTACTTATAGAATTATAGAACGATAGAATGGTCCAGGCCGGAAGGGACCTCTGAAGTTCATCTAGTCCGGCCTCCCCACAGTCAGCAGGGACACCCCCAACTAGACCAGGTTGCCCAGGGCCTCGTCAAGCCTCACCTTGAATATCTCCAGGGAAGGGGTCTCAACCACCTCCCTGGGCAACCTGTTCCAGTGTTCCACCACCCTCATAGTAAAAAACTTGTTCCTAATATCCAATCTAAATCTGCTCTTCTCCAGCTTGAAGCCATTGCCCCTCATCCTGTCACTGCAGGCCTTTGTAAACAGACTCTCCCCAGCCTTCCTGTAGGCCCCATTCAGGTACTGGAAGGCTGCTATTAGGTGTCCCCTCAGCCTCCTCTTCTCTAGACTGAACAACCCCAGCTCCCTCAGCCTCTCCTTATAAGACTTACTCTCCAGACCCCTCACCAGCTTCGTTGCCCTTTTCTGGACCTGCTCCAGCACCTCAATGTCTTTTTTGTGGTGAGGGGCCCAAAACTGGACACAGCACTCGAGGTGAGGCCTCAACAGTGGGGCCTAGGGGCCTAGTACAGGGGGATGATCACCTCTCGGATCCGACTTACCACGCTGTTCCTGATACAGGCCAGGATACTGTTGGCCTTCTTGGCCACCTGGGCACACTGCTGGCTCATGTTCAGACGACAGTCGACCAACACCCCCAGGTCCTTTTCTGCTGGGCAGCTCTCCAGCCACTCTGTCCCAGGCCTGTAGGGCTGCCTGGGGTTGTTGTGACCCAAGTGCAGGACCCGGAACTTGGCCTTATTGAAACTCATCCTGTTGGTCTCAGTCCATCAATCCAGCCTGTCCAGATCCCTCTGCAAAGCCTTTCTACCCTCCAGCAGGTCAACACTACCACCCAACTTGGTGTCATTTGCAAATTTACTGAGGGTGCACTTGATCCCTTCGTCCAGATCATTGATAAAGATGTTAAAGAGAACCAGCCCCAGTACCGAGCCCTGTGGGACACCACTCGTGACCAGCCGCCAACTGGATTTAACTCCATTTACCACCACTCTCTGGACCCGGCCCTCCAGCCAGTTTTTAACCCAGTGGAGATTATTCCCATCTAAGCCATGGGCAGCCAGTTTCTCCAGGAGGATACTGTGGGACACTGTATCAAAAGCCTTGCTAAAGTCCAGGTAAACCGTATGAGTGCTTCAAAAGTGAAAGAACCTTTCATTTCATGGTGTAAAGTCTTCTTAAGAATATCCAAATACTAATTTTCAAAAGGATCTAAGCACTGCTAAAACATTCCTCTGCTTGTTGTCAGAGGATTACTAACTTTGAAAATTACACCTTCCATTTCACTCAACTTTATTTTCCAAGCCAAATGGGGATACAATATCAGGAATAGAGTCCTCAAAGAACTGGCTGAAACAGTCAGTTCTTTGCTACTTGACATAATTAAGATTATTTGGGAGGTGGTATTTCTTCTGAGGATCTGTTTTCAATCCTCTTTATTATTCAGTGACATACTGAAAAGATCAATCGTCCTATGGGATGAGAGTGCATAAAATATTATGGACATTAAAACCTCCCTAAAAATTCAGACGTATTTTTCAGGTCTATGCATTTTATTCCACAGTTAAATGATTAAGACACATTGGACTGCAATGTGAAGACATGTTTAAAATCTGGAGCTATGTCAGACTGCTGTCTGGGTTTGCTAAAGGATTAGCAATTTGTGACTTGTGTCAAAATATCTGGCCTAAAGTGACAGAAATAATGTATTTTCCTGATTTAATGCATGTGAAATACTCTGGCAATAGGAAAAAAGAAACCACCCCAAGCCTGCATATCAAAATCACAGACATTTATCTTCAGCAGTTCAGAGTGTTTAAGCAGAAATGGCTGACTTGGTCAGAATTTTAGGAGACACACCTTTGCATGACCTTAGCTAGACACATAAACTCATTAGGGTCCTATGGCATAGAATAGGACCTTTAGCAAAATAAATTATTATTATATTGTACTAGTGTGATGGTAGGTATGAAAGTTCCAGGAACTACATAAGGGGTCTCTAGAATTAAAAAATTTGAATAGCTGTATATGGTCTTATGACCAGGTAAAACAGGACCTAAAGATAGTACAAAATTCCTTTACAAAAGTGAAGGGATTTCTGTGGGGAATCGCACAGTTTTCACACGGAGCCTCGCTAGGCAAGATTTTCCCTTTTCCTTGATTTTGACAGTAATACTTGTGTTAAGATTGTGAGGGTCACGTCAGAGCAAATACTAAATAAAAGTCCTCTCCTCTAATGATTGCTATCAAAACAACTGAGGACAAAGGTCGTGAAAAAAAAAATAAAGGAAGGATACAGCTTTCTAGTTTGAGCTTACAGTCCAGGCTTTGGTGATGGATGGAGCAACAGATGCATTTGGAATGGAGAGGACAACAGCTACATTCAACTGAGAATGGATTTAAGAAGGAAAGCAGATACCCTGGGGAAGTTCTGTCTGTCTCAGTAGTGTGTAGCCTTAGATAGACAACAGTCCTTTTGCAGAGCTTCAACAGGGCATGCCAAAGTGGGCCATTCTGGAAGAAAGGGCAGAGGAGTGGATCCACTGCCTTTTGATGACACATATGAACTGCAATACTTCTTTTTAGTTCACTTTTTGATCTGGAATAAATTTCCTGGATAGATCTCAGTCAAATAAGAACCATTATCAGTCATAAATTACAGAAGAATTATAGAATATTAAGGGTGCATTTTATAAATCTGCAAAAAATATTAACTAAAACCTGACATTGTTTAGTTTTTGGTGGTTTTAATTATGATCACTAACATCTCATTGAGCAGTACCTCCACTCCTCAAACAATGTCATAGACTTCATCAGGTGCCCTCACTTAGAAAAATACTTTCTTTCTTAAATAGAGGTGGCAGAATCTAAAAATCATTATGATGAGGGTTGGAATATTTTACCTACCCCCAACAAATTGCCGCACAGGTGGAGTATTTCTTTCTCTTTGGGATAATAGTATTATTCCTCTGTACTGATTCATTCTCTCCTGACCATCTGTCTTTAATCTTGCAAAGGGCAGGTTTAATATGATGGAAAATTCATTTCATATGGCTGATCAATTCACATTCTCTACTAATCTGCCAAATTGAACTGAAACTTCAACTATGGCCATATTTAGACAGTATTCAAAAGTAATGACTGTCATTCATTTCATTTTATGGATAGAGAGTACTGTCAAACAAACCTGTTGCCTGTTACAATGTGTAAGACTGACTGATAAGAACAACTGTGCTGATATAGAACACTTGGCTTTGTCCAAGGCATTTGACTTAGTACATAGTTATTTGATGAAACAATGTGCATTGTAGAATTAAGAAATATGCTGATGTATATCAAAGTACAGTAGTTGTTAGGTATGCATTGATGAATCCTCCATTACTGAAGGTTTCCTTAAATTTTGTTTTTGATAGAAAGAAGAATTTTTAATTTAGCAGTGATTTAAAAAGAAAACGTGATTTCTTTCATAGTAAAGTTTACAAAAAGACTGGGGAGGCATAAATAATGAAGAGAAAAGGTTAATGAGAGCTCTGGGGGCATTCAGGTTGTGGAATGCTCTGAATACCAAGTTAAAGATTAGAAACTAACAAAGTAGATTTTAAAATAATCATATCCAAGGTAGTATATCTTGGAATAGGGAAGACGGTTTATGTCTGAAGTACATCAGAATGTCCCAGAAGGTGAAGGTTCAGATCCTTGTTCAGTCAGACTACCTTCATGCACTAGGCTGAGGTGCCTCAATTAGGATCATCGGCATACCAGGTGCCTTGTTAGAGCTGAGAGTGACAGGCATCTCTAGAAATGTCTTCATTGACATTGTCATATTGGACACCTAATTACGTGTCTCAACTCAGTGTGTAAACTGGGATAACTTTGTGCTCCAGAGAAGAACTTTGGGTTAAGTGCAAAATACTAAGAGGAGATTTCTCATTGTGATGGTGTGCCAAGAACTCAGCACTTGATTTTATGAAAAGAGGAATCTCAAATAGAGTTAGGGAAGTGACATGGCCTATACACATGCCATCGAATAGGATGTCTGGTTCTAGTGTCCGCACTTCCAGAATATGTGAAAATACTGCAGAGAGTTCACAGGAAGGACACAAATATGATTGAAGAATCCTTGTGATAGGAGATTTAAGGAGCTGTATTTATTCAGCTTATCAAAAAAAGTGAAGAGGTGTCTTGATCTTTGTGTATAGGTACTTATATGTGGAAAAGATGTGGAAAAGATAGCATGAGACTTTTAAACTCTGCTATCAAAGGCATATTGATGTTAAATAACAGGAAGTTGATCTTAGATAACTTTAACCTTGAGTAAAGGGCTATTTCCTAACATTGAAAGTAATTAAATATTCGGACAGCTTATCAGAGAAATAGTGGAGTAACTGTTATCTGGATACTTTCAAAATACATATTTTGCTGAATATGTTTTAATTATCCATGCACTGTATCACTGACCACATAAAATGTTCTGATGGCCCCTTCTGGCCTTTGTTTCTCTTTATGCACTACCCATTATCCCCTTCCTAGCAAATCTTGAGAACAGAATTTACCTTTCTTCATTTTCCTTACCGAGGTTCACATACACAGCTGTTCATTAAGGTCATTATAGCCAAAACTCATGAACTTTATTTTCTCACATAACTATATGCATTGGTTTGAAAGGAAGTTTTTCACGCTGTTTCACAAGAAGATGTTTGTCATTTTTTTGGAAGGTTTGGAGATTGGTGAGTTGTGGAGGTTGGGTTGTTATTTGAGCTGGTGTAGAAAATCTTTTTCATGTGTTGCTTGGCTATTACTTTCTCATTTTCTTAGGAATACACAGATAAGCCTTGAGTTCAGTAAGAAATTCTTCTTCAGGTTAGGGTTGATGTGGATCTTCAGCTTTTTCTTTTTCCCTTTTACAGCATGGCACCTTTGTTGTATGCTGTGAGTATAGGGGTAATGCTTACTTGATTAATTTCCTGCCCATTGTGAGTTTAGTTACCAGTTTAATCTCTACCGAAATGTATGTGTATTTTACTTCCAAACCCTGAAATGCTCTAATCTAACTGAAATTTTGGGCTTTTTAATGTTTTGGTGCAATCTGACAGCCTGTGATGTGGGCATTCAGCCTAGATGATGTAATGAATCTATCTGGTAAGAACTTCTATGACATTGTGTTTCTTACTTGGCAGCACTTCGTATACATGAACACTTGGTATTGGTTTAGACATCACCCAGCTTAATGACTAGTTTCACATGAACTGTAGATCCAGAAGACTGAAATAAATAAGCAATTTCGTAGTATTTAGAATTACATATACAATTCCATAAATAGATCGAGTTGAAAAACCTCCTACGATTTAGTGGATGACATTCTAACTGGGGTCTTTTTATCCATGCAGAGGGACAATGTGTCTCTGAGTGAATATTTTCAGGCCAAGAATTTGTCACACATTCTATCTAATGAAGGATTGACCAACACCCACTTTTGGTCAGTGAAACCAGATGTTCCTCCTCCTTAATCCGCTGCAAACTGAGAGCAGAGATGAGGTAATAGGAAAAAGCATGGAGAGGGAGTAATTGGGTAAATTATTGTTTGTTTTGATTATAAAAAGATACGTCAGAAGCAATATCCTAAAATAATAGATATAAATATGTATACAATTTTTTTTTTCATAACAAAACAGAAAGAATGATGACATTACCAAATGCTGGTCAAGAAACGAAAAAATATATCTCACATGAAAATTAAACTGAGATATGACTGGAACATTATGTCTTAACTTCTGTGTCAATTCACATCAATTTTTAAAGCAAGAGCTGAGGACATCATGTTGCCTGCATTTATTTGCAGGAGACAAGAAAATAGAACACTATAATTCTATATGAAAGCAATTTGAAAGCAACAGTTGAACCTTATCTTGTTTTTGCTTAGAATCACAGAATATGTAGAAAAAGAAACGCCACTGCCCACATCCAAAGAAATATTAGGGACAACATAGGCTAGAAAGAAGAAATTCCAACTTGACTGAACTGTCCTCCAAGCAAATACACATGCTGCTTCGCTAAAAGTAATTCCTCTCTAACAAACCTTAAAGACTTGGAATTTAGAGCTGCTGTTCCGCTGTTTCATGATAAGCAGAATCTCATCTGGCTAACTGAAGAGGAAATAGTGTCACAAGGAATGCATCAGATTGGGAGCACCTAAGGGAGACTCCCAGAAAGCACCAGTGCATTTTGTGAAAATGGTGACTTAGTCCATCAGCCTTCTGAGATGGAGAAATACAGCTGTAGGCAGTTAACTGGCTTAGATGAGACATTGAAAATAGTACTTTGCCATCTCAGTGTACATATTAAAAATTTACAGTGTGTTCTGCAAGAAAAATTCTTCATGCACTGTTCTTTCCCACTTTAATTACCTCAACAGGTTTTGTCATGCAGAGATGCTTTCCTCTGCAAAAATCAGGTCTATCTTGTCACCATATAGCGTGTAAAACTTCTGGAGCACTCCTAAAACCTGTTGGTCTGCTAAATAGGTAACTCATTAAGATAAAATTATTGCCTGACTGCAGATAACTCATCTGATTTATCTAAGTTTGTCGTAATTCACCTAGACTATTTTGAGCTATATAGAACAGTAGTAGAGTACTGTTCTACTAGCAGCTAGATGAGAAGAAACATAGACCGAGACAGAAAGGGCTTCTTCCAGTATTTATCTTCTACTACCAAAACTGAATTTATGTCAATGCAAAAGGAAGAGGCTGGATGCAGATGCTTTTTTGTTTGGTTGGGTTTTTCCCCTGTTGACATTTCATGTGGAGTGCCAAATGTTGATTTGGTGAGAATGGAGACAGAGTAATTTTTTTTCTGCACTTTTCTTCATCTCTTATACTTGGTTGAGGACTTATCTCATATTTGTTCTCACAGAGCACATGGGAAGGATGCATATTCAATTAATTAAACATGGTTGGGGTTGAGGGTCTCTGACTCTTGCTTTCTTCAGAAAAAAGAAAAAATATTGATTTTAATGAAATGGACTCTTCTTCATTTCTGGATGACAGACAAATAGAAACTAGAGGAAACCAGCCTTTTCTGACCTAAATAGTTTTTTGACATTTGGAAGCATTTCAAGAAGTCAGTGATAATGAACTCACTTACTGGCTAGCAATTAACTTGCTTCTGTTTTTTGGACAAGATTTTGTAATATGTTCTTCTGCAAACACCAATAGCTGTTCTGTCTGCAAAGTCAGCACTCTTATTTTTTCCAATTTGCAATTTATTTCTAAATGGCAGAAAAATGCTGGGTGATTTGCTGAAATGTTTAAATTTGCGGAAGCAACATTCATCAATGTAAATGTAATGAGAAAAGAGAGAAAAGGATAAAAAGCTGAATGTTGCTGTCAATGACTATACTTGTATAATTTTAGAAAGGTAATATCTGACAACAGCTTTACTAAAGTGAACAGCCTGGAATTCCAAAACAACGTCAATTAAATCAACATTAAAATAGAAGGACTGCATTAAATCATTATACATTTAATCTCTTAAATGGATATATAATGTATCATAGAATTTAAAAAAAAAAAAGATTTAGAAAAATATATCTGGTTGGAGACTGGTGGTGCAACACAAGTTTGAGGTAGAATTCAATAAATCCAACATTTATTGCTTGTTGGTTTATATGATCAACATATTCAAATAAAATTATTTATATTTAGACAAAATACAAGATATCATTGAATTTCTATAAACAATGAAAAGCATGAAACGAGCATTTAAACATATATAATGTATCATGGTACAATTTAATTGTGAAAGATTTCAAAGCACATTTCTGTTAGATTATTATTTCTAGAGAGACTGGTTAGGAGAATGGACAACTTTACTGTGTTTTTCGAGAAACTTAGATGTTCTGATTTTCAGTAAGTTCCGAGGAGCAATGATCTGCCAATGAAGTAATAAAATTCTGCCTATTTTTGGAGATAAAAATCTCCTTTTGGCTTCACTATTTGTGGAGCTTAATGTTCTGCAAGACACAGCTCAAACCTGTTTTTGATAAGAAAGTATGAATTTGTAGTTGCATAAGAATGTGAGACTTTATACATGGGGCAGAATGCTCCTTTTCATAAGCTGGATTGCACCTCACAAAAACATGCTAAATACTAGATATTCTTACTGTTCAAAGGAGAAACAGTAATGCTTTGTTTTCTTCAAATGGCTATTCAGAAATGGATGACTTGGTGTAAACTTTCGCTGCAAGACAGCAATGAAATAAATTTTCCTGCAATATGGGAGTAGTGAGCACCAAGAACAAGAGCCACAACTGGATATTTTGTTCTACCAGATTGTTTCTCTGTGACCTTCTCAGTAAATTGTGAGAGAGAAGGTTGTAGAAAATACAATCCTGCTATTCTATCATGTTCTTAAATGCCTATACCTCTAATTTGTATTTATATGCAGTTTTTAATTTAAGAGGGTTGCATCTCCCCTTCGCCATCAGCTCAGGAAGCACTACTGAAACTTATGATTAAGGTCCCCGACCACAGATCAAGGATTTCCTCTGTGTTGGTACCAATGACTCATAGTTATGAATGGAAGAGTGAATCTAGCTTCATATACTGTGTTAACTAGGTATCAAGCTATACAGAACTCTGCTGTAAGGGCTTCCTTTTTACCTCCCACCCTTTATACCTCAACGTGTCTACAAAGTGTCATTGCTCAAATGCACATAAGCCTCAAATACACTTAGTGTTTCTTAAGAGATTCTGTTCAGAAGCAACTTAGCTTGCAGAACAAAGATTTTACTTACATTGAAGTTCAGTACTTTTAATAAAAAAGGTCAACAATATCTATGATATGTTCCTTTCAGCCAGCTGCATCTTATGAACTGCATTTGACTGCATATAACCGCATAGTATAAACCAGCACTTACCCCTCAAATTCAGGTCTGAGTTTTATTAGTTTTTAGTGAAGGTGTTTGGGTCCTGCTTAGAAATGGGATAGTATCATTATATTTTTAAGACTGTTTCCTTTGTTACTCTTCTCTCCATGACAGTCAGATAGTGAGAAAGAGGCAAGAGGGCTGAAGTGGCAGAAATAGGGGGTTAGTAATCAGAAGTCATCAGATTGGGATACTCTGACCAAACAAAGAGATCAGCAAACAGAGACTGAACTGCAATTTTCTGAGGAAGGATCTTGTGTCTTCATTTCCTGCAGTTACATGATGTCTTTATCAGTCAAAGAAAGCAAGATTGCCATTTGCCCACTCAATCACATACCACGTGTTATTTTTAACCTACCATACACATGGCACCTGTCTTTTTTAATCCTGATCGTCAGCTTTTCAGATAGTGGAAACTAATATAGCTACTTATTAGTGTAGCAAATATACTTCCTGTTGTTCTACACAAACAGAAAAGGTAATTTTCCCATGACTTCAGCGTGGGTAAAATTTTAGAACTTCAGTTTGACAAGAGAGAATAATAAACAAAAAGAAGGGAAGGAAGGACAGTGATATATAAGGGGAGGATCATGGACCACACATTCTTATATACAAGTCTTGTTTCTCATTTTTTGTTTGTTTGGTTTCTATTTTTATTGGCCTGTTGCTTATGCTTTCTTAAACAGTGTTCCTAAAATATACAGACATTGCTTCCTTTAAACTGTACCAGGAAGCCTGACAGGAGGTTCATGATAGGAGCAAAGATGACATGCAAAGCTGCCTTATTTTAAAATTGCTTATTATCTTGTTCATTCCTCAGTTTTAGATGGCACTGTACTTCTACAATTCAAATAACTTCAAATTTAAGTGCTGTGCTGGGGTCTTAACTTCTGAGATGCTTCTGATTTTAACAGCAGTTGGAGGTGCACAGCATAGATTGGGTCCTTGGAGATTGTTTCTTGTGATGTGGTTCTAGTCACTCATTAGTGAGTTCCTCTAGTCACAAACTGAATTTTAGACCAGCATTGCATTTCACCTCGGAAAAATATCTCTTGTATGGTTTGTATGAGAACTCTGAGCCCTTGAATTTAAATATTTATTTTTAACCACATAGGCTTTTTTGAAATCCAGACCAAAAGAGTCACTACTGTAAAACAAATTTCTTACCTCTGATGGATGTCCAGCTCTAATGAAAGTACAGAGTGGATCAAAAGCTCCTGTTCCACAAGCCAGAAGATGTGTTCTGTTGTATCGGTGAAGGACACGGATGTAATTTGCACATTCATCCTAGTTTATATAAAATACAAACCAGAAAAATATTAACATTATTTTTTAAATATATATTTTTTTAAAAATGTCTTAGGTGCCCTTAGGTGATATTCTGCATATTGAAACTTTCTATTCTGTTAAATACAATGTCTTAGTTTTCCCACTTCATTCTGTACCTCAGTGCCACCAATTTCATGGATGGACACTTCTGACATGAAAAAAGTTTAGAGCACTCATTTATCACAATTTATTTTAGATGCTTAACCAGTTCAGACTTATTAAGTTATAAAACACACTTTTGTGCTTCCTTAAGCTCGGAGATATTCTGGAAATCTGAATATTTGATTTACTATTAGATGCGCAAGACATTAGACTGAGCATGAGACGTAAATAGTCAGTAAATGGTTCCCCTCTCAAGTTAAATAAACTTTACCTCAAGAAAACGAACATTTTTTTCTTACATTTTGTCCATTTAGGTCCATTAGGACCACTGCACCATTAATTTTTTGTGTAATTAACTGCTAATTAATATCTTTTTTTATTGTATAGCCTCATGCTTTATCTGCTCCTACTGTTCAAACGCTACTTTGGAGAAGAAATGATTCATTTTCCCCAGGGCAATACTCTGGGACTCATTAGTGCATTTGCAGCTTCATAAATATTACAATTAAAAAATTTTCAAACATCCCTTTGAGATGTGCGGTCATTATCCTTCTCATGCTAAACTTGAAATGGAGACAGTGGACATAAAAGTATCCACTGATTTTGGGACGCCTGGGACTTGGTTTTACAGATTTCTATGTGTGGAGCAAAATTCCTGTTCATTTCTGTTTGTTGCTCAGTATTTCTGCAACTCAGACCCTGGGTTTTAAGATAGTCACACCAAGTTTAAGATGACAATTACACTGGGACTAGTCTTAGCTAACTGTAGCTGTGCTAAAGTTTAGATATGTAATTTATGCTATTCTCCTAGGATTTTTCAGTAGTCAATGAAGACATCCAGACATCTCCAAAAGGCAATTAATTCTATCCTAAAATGAATGTGTAAAACAGAGTGGATGAATTTCCTTTTTGAAAATTTGCCATCCTATACTGATGACTACTCTCGTTTTCAGACTGTTGTATTTATATGAGAAAAATCCTAGGTATTCTTAACCATCTGCAAGAACTTAATGTCACAGAGGATGAGTCTGCAGCAGGGCTATGGGCAGAATTCAACTCCTGAAAATACACATTGAGTTCAAAACTAAGAAACTATCTTTCTCCTTTCTTCAGACTCCTGTGTCATTCAGTGCAAGTCTTTAAAGTGCTCCAACAAATAAATAAGGAAAATTTCTCCAGCCTCATAGTCTCTCACTTGGACAAAATTTTTCAACCCTGCTGAAAAAACCAAACCTGCTACTTGAATTGTCAGACAAATTGAGAGAAGAATGACTTGAGAATAGTAGGATGTGATCCTCTATACATGGATCAGCATACTCAGATGTGTCCACTTTGTATGTGTATCTCATAAATATTTGCTAAGTGGTGGTGGTAGAATGGTAATACATATGAATTTTATGATGCTTTACAGTTTTTAAATAGATGTTTTGCTGTGCACTGCTGTTGTTCTTCATTCACCCTCCCCTCCAAGTATGACCTTCCTGACTTATCCCCTCTGTTCTCTCTCAGTGGTGGTCTGTTCTTTTCTCCATGGTTTCCTTTTTTATCCACATATGCCTGTAGGTCTTGATCTTCCTCTCAAAAGCACTGTGGAGGAAGAGAGATCTTGGGTATTTTTTAAAAATGGGCAAAAACTACACATTTTTTCTCCTGTGTGCCTTCACATAAATGCCTGAAAATTTCTGCAGAAAAAGAAAAAAAACAGGATGAGGCAGATACCAAATATAGAAAAAAGTCATTCCAAATGGCTAGATTTATCATTTATAAACAAATGAAAAAGGTCCTATTCTGGGAAGTGTCTGGCAACTAGGTGTTGCTGCTGGCCCAACTAATAATATCCCGTACACGTAACAAGGAAGAGATGTATCAGCCAAGGGAACATTAAAATACTTTTTATTTCTACTATATTAATTAATTAAATGTTGTGGTTGTCTTTAGGAGGCTCCGTAGACATATTAATAGATCTGTGGAATTTTATTCATCTGAAACTTCTCAGTGTAAAGGAGTTAGTTATCACTACAGAATTTGATTTCTATATCTGAATGATTTCCAATTCTGATACAACAATTGAAACGATCAAAAGCTCTTAAACCACAGGCCCACAGGTGTGTTTCCTGGCACCCTGGATGAGAGCAGAAGGAGTTTTTTCCTTGGCTTGATCCGGATCACAAAATTGTGGGCTGAGTTTAGGATGATGCACATGTTGTTAAGACAAGGCTTTTCTAACTGTCCTATCAAGTCTCTTACAAGCTCTCTGAAACTGTGTTTATGCCTACAGTATTTGCAGTTTTACTGCTACAAGATGAACTGATAACTTTTAAAGATTGTAAGAGCTTGTAAAAGTGGCCTGTTCTGTTATATAGAAAGAGCTAGCAGAAAAAACATAAAGTACTTCAACACTGGGATGTTTATTACAATTTTTTCAGTTCTACTAAATATTAATTATGCACTGAGTAAAAGATCTTTTGTAAAGGAAAGTAAAGAAAGAAATAACATGGAAATAAGGAAAAAGGTTTCAAAGAGCACCTATAAATATTTTTTTTCTGAGACTTTATAGTGCTAAATATAACATTCAGAACTTAGAAATAGCAAAGTGTTGATTTTAAGACATAATGCCATTAGGCCAATATTAGTTTATGGCTACCAAAAATGAAGGTGAAAAGAAAAATAATAAAAGAGTTTTTGATTCTAATTTAGATTCCTTTCAGGTTGAGCAATTTAGTTTACTGAGCACTGAGCACGCTAATGAAAGTTTCTAAGGGTTTCCCTGGAATTAATTAGTCTTATTCACATAGTCCTACACATAATTAGGTCTCATGTGAGGATCAGAATATTATTTGGTATTGTTTGGTATTACAATATTTCCAGCTTTTACAAATTTAACATATTTTTCTTAAAGAGTCCAGTTCTGGAATCTTACGATTATTTAAAAATTTTGTGGATATCTTTTAAAAACTATAGACACCTAACTTTCACAGTACAGAGAGATGAAAGAAACATACACGGTTCTTTAAATTATCACATTCATTACAATGCAAATTTGAAGACTCATAATGATAAACTGGATTGTAAAAGATTTTGAATATTAGGGATCTTGTGAGTCTGAAGGGGATATCTTTAAATTATGTTGGAACAACAGTATCTGTTTCCATACTTGTTTAACCCAAAGAATATTGTCAAACTACCAGAAAATAAATCCCAACATGTAGTGGTAAAGGA